>CAUYQV010145394.1:0-20504 GCA_963574575.1 Galagoides demidoff | reverse complement strand
AACACTCCTACTTTTTTGGTTCAGTGTCTGCATAGTGTCCTTTATACTTTAACTTAGTTATATCTTCATATAAAGTAGGTTTATGGCAGACAGAATATAGCTGGGTCTTGGATTTATTTTTTTCTTTTTTAAAGACAATCTGACAGTCTTGTCTGTCTTTTAACTGGAAAGTGTAGTCTATTTATATTTATATGTGCTTATTGTTAAGGCTGGATCATAATCTACAACTTTTCTAGCCATTTACTATTATTTCCATTTCTTCTTTGTCCGACCTCTTCCAACATTTTCTACCTTCTTTTGGGTTATTTGAACATGTTTTTATTATTCTATCCTAATCCTCTATTTTGGCAGTTCTTACCTTTGGGTCATGACCCACAGGAACTGTATTAAAGGGTTGTGGCATTAAGAAGGTTGAGAATCATTGCTGTATTGAGTTATTGTTCTTATCACTTAAAATTATTTTTGTGGTTGCCCCAAAGTTTACAATATATATTCCTAATTAACCAGATTATTTTTCAATAATATTATTTGAATAATAATATATACCACACACGAAGCAGCATAATATTACTATAGTATATGTCTAGTATAAAGACTTTAAAATACTACATTTCCCTTTAACATTTTGTATTATTGTTGTCATATGTTGTACTCCTACATATGTTATACTTTTGTCTTAAATTACAAATGAGAAAACAAATGCATTTTATTTTGCCATCAGTCATTTCATTTCCATTGCTCTTTATTTTTTTGTGAAAACCCAGGCTTCAATACAATATTGTATTCTTTTTACCTAACGAACTTTATCATTTCTTATAGAGAACATCTGCTGACATTGAATTTCCTGCTTTTGTTTCTCTAAGAAAATCTATATTTTTTTATTGTGACGAAGTACATAAATTTGCCTATTGACACTTTTTAATTATACATGACACTATTGTTAACTATGTGCCTTTGTGATTGATACTGTGAAGCGCAAGGATAGAGGGACTGTATCCGCCAGGAAAACAGAAAGCACTCTAGTTATTTTAGCAGGAGAGGATTTGGTAGAGGAAATCTGCTGCTTACAAAATCTTTGGAAGGCTGAGGAAATGAGGGTCAGGAAGACTCATGTCCAACTTTCTAGAAATTGGAGAGTGCTAGAATCTCAGTATTCTATTGCTGGTGAACCCAACTGCCTGCAGCACTGAAGCAGATGATTAACGGGAGCTTGCCTAGAAGCTACTGCAAACTGCATGTCTGCCAAAAACCCTGAGTCTACTTGCCATGGTTGGAAGAAAATGACATTTTCTCCTCTTTCACCTTCCAAATCTTATGTGAATGACTTTCATTAATAGATTCCAAATCAGACCATTGCTAGCAGTAGAGTTTGGAAAATGTAGTTTCTAGGCTTCTAGCCCCTGTGATACAGGGTATAACCTTAAAGAGAAGATACAGGGCTAAAAAACAATAGATGATATCTAACAAAAGAATCTCCTGTGGACATTCACAATTTAACTATGTTGCTATTTTATTCAGTCCGTCTTCTTAGTAACCTGATAGTCACTTGTAAATATACTAACCAATAGCTTCCTTGGGGAGCTGGTAGAATTTCTCTCATTGGTGTACTCTAGGAATAGAAAACTTTAAGGGGGAATTATTTTGGATTACATCTCATGGACCCTTTACCCCCTTGTGTAAAATAAATAATTACAAATAAAGAGTCATGTATAATAATAACTATCATTTATTATTCATATGCTAAGTTATTCATATACATTATTTATTCTGAATATATTGGAAGTATCATGTATTGTCTCCATTTTACAAGTAAAATGGAGGCTTTGGGTGTTTAAGTCAGTTTCCCAAAATGCATAGCTAGGAGTTAGTGAACCCAGATTTAAACTTGACTATTTAACTCACCCAGAATCTGATGACCTCACGATAATGTTATCCACAAGTCAAATCTTGCTCATTTACAGGAATGAATTAAATGATGTCTGGAATTATGATTGTCTCTAGGATGCAGGATGGTGCTAAATCATGGCTATCTGTTCTTAGGGCCCCCTAGCAGCTGTATGGTGAAACTTCCATTTAGGATGATGGAGAGGTGACTGGAGACTCTAATGGAGGAGGGCAAAGAAGAGATAAAAAGTAGGTGTACAGAAAATGTTTTCCCATGTAGGAGGTGGGTGGAAGCCAGCAGGATGGAATCATGGTAGCCCTCACAAGTGACTGTAGAGGGAAATAACTGTGGCTGGCCAGAGGAGAGGGGAGCCTGCTCTGATGTGGCCAAGTGGCAGAGGAAGACGCAAGATTCTTCTCCTCTTCGTGGGATTCTAGTCATGATGGAGAAAGGACCAGCTGGGGTCATCCTGGAGAATCAGACTCTAGGAAGGTTCAGGTGGAGCTGAGGCTGAGACCACAGACAGCTTGGCACCAGTGTGCTCAGCTGTGTCCTTAGCCCTATGCCACATAAGCCATCCTAGTAATGCTGGAGCTGTAGGCTGCATCCACCTCTCAGAAGCTTCTGGACTGACTCAGAAGGGAGTGCTCTTCCTTAGAGTGGCTGGAGGATTTGAAAGCCCAGTACTCAGTACCTTACTGCCTATCCCACAGCAAAGTGCCCAGTGCCTTTCGAAGTAGCTTGGAAAGAGGTTGCTCGATATTCCACAGAGTGGGGCTAGATAGCCTTCTAAACCATCAAATTCGCTTTCTTCTACTTCTTAAACAGGTTCTAAATCTGTTCACTCATCTCCATTCCCACAACAACTCCTTAGGATGGTCCATAGTAATCTGTCTCCTCGAGAACACAGCAGCCTCCCAGCTGGTCTGCCCCTCTCCATTTTCCACTGTCCCTGAAATTCACCCCTTCCCTGCTGCCTCAGTGATCGTTCTAAAGTGCAGATCTGATTGTGCTATTTCCGTGGCTTTGAGCTTTCCTTAGGATGGTGGCCAGCGAGCCCCATTTTCAGCCTCTTTCTGCCTCTCCAGCATTCCCTTCCTCCATCCTCTTGTTTGCATTTTCTCTTCAGCTGCTTCAAAAAGGCCATGGCTGCTGGCCTTGAGGCCTTGCACATGCTGTTTCCTCCACGTGGCAAATGCCTCTCCTTGGCCACTTCCTTCCAGATGACTCCTCATTCCTCACTTTTCAGCTTAGATCCTAAGACTCTGGGGGACTTTCCTTGTTGCTAGATGGCATTGTTTTCCTGCTGTGTTTATCTAACATCCCCTATAATTCTGCTTAGGTAATAATCCCTTAATGTCATTGGCATTATTTATTTTCAAATTCCTTTTTTTCTCTTAGCGGGAAGGTGTTAGGGGTGTGTACCACGTCTGCCTCATATTCCCAGCACCCAGCTCAGTGAGTGTCACACAGTAGGTTCTCAGCACATATTTGTTGAGTGACAGAGTTAGTGTTGGCAGTTCTGGTGAGCATCTGCTCAGGGTGGATTCTGTCTTTGGCATGGTTTTAGTCCTACTCTCTTCTCTTGCTGCCTTTCCCATTGTTTTCTTGTCTTTTCTCCTCTTTCCTTCCCAGTTTCTTTCTGGCAGAGCTAGAGAGCCCCATGTAGTTGGGGAGGATCCTTACTTCCCACTCCAAGCCCTCCTAGTTTCAACCTTCTTCGGCCCACCCTTGGATGCAGCGGGAGAGGAGGGAACAGATCCAGTTTTATGGTCCGAGTCCTCGAGTTGGTTATGTTTTCTGTTTTTCTTGTTCTCGGCATCCAAACACTTCTGGTAAGTGATCCTGCCACTAAACTCTGCTGAGATGTCAAAGCCTCAGCACGTGAAGGAAGTACAGCTTATTTTTGATTTTCCACTGGCCTCTTTTTAGTTCATCTTGTCTTCAAAAGCAGATAACATTTACTGTAACATGACTGCAGTGAAGGAACAGAGAGAATTCTGCGAGTGCCACGGCATTCTCACCTGTCTCTGCCTTGAGCCAATGTGCTAACCTTTGCTGCCCTGGCAAAAGGCAGCTGTGGATGCCACTAGTCTTTACGGTTGTTGCCCCAGCCATGTTGATGACTTGCTCCTGCTCCCCGACACCTGGCTCACATGCTCAGCAGGGAAGTCAGCCAGTTTATTTACCTGTAAGGAGATCCAATCCCTGCGTATGTGTGACTTGAGCTGTACGGTCATGTGGTGTATCCCTGAGTGTGGTGCAAACAGAGGTCTGTGCTTCTACATGTCTAATAGCTCATTTGGTTCCAGTGTAGCTGCTGAGGACTACACGCTGCCCCCCCCCAAAGATGCTTATTAGGAATACATCCAGGAAACACTGCTAATTCACTTGTAGGAGCAGAGGAGCACCAAATGGTGTTGATTAGCAGAGAACAGGAGCAAACCTGATTGAAAGCAACTCAGGAGAGAGGCCAGGGCACATGTGCCAGCCTGTGCCAGGTGAGGCAGGTGTGAGCTGTGGAATGTGTCCTCAGAGTGACCCACAGCCCACCTGGCCACTGGCTGGCTTTGGGTTCCTCCAAAAGTAGACCCTGAGAGAGGATTTTGCAGGAACAACCCAAAGGAGTTGGGGAAGTGAGCCAGTGATGGGGTAGGAAGGCCAATAGAGCTGAGCCCTTGAGCGAGGACACACGATAAGTGGACCAGGCTGGAGACTCTCGGGGACATTGTGTGGAACACGCCCCAGGATTGTCTTTGCCCCTCACACTGAAAGAAGGGGAAATGGGGAGATATTTAGCACCGACTTAGGTCCTTCCTCGGTTGAGTTGCACCTAGGCTTGGAGCAGCCTCTTTGGCACTTGAGGCTTCTCCAGACATAGTCAAGAGCCCCCTGCAGGGATGCTGGAAGCCAGCTGCCACAGGAACCATTTGCAGGTGGCCTGGGGAGGGGGTGGGGATGCCGCATAACTCAGTCGGTTTTATCTCTTTATCTCACAAAGAGGACACTGGCTTCTGGTTGGCTGCAAAGCCAAACCTCCTCATCTAAAAATAGGATCTGATGGCCATCAGAGGGAATATGGTCATTGGAAATCTTCACACTGTAGAAAATACCTTTCAGTGGCAAGTTTTACTCTGGCCTGACAAGTTTCTCCTGGGAGGAGTGTTTGGAGTGTCTCGAGGGCCTTCTGGTTGGCTTGCTGGGCCATGGTCACATAACGTAGAACTCCGCTCCCAGCTCCTGTGAAACCTCTGTGACAGCCTGGCCAGGCCCGAAGTTCCCAGTGACTCCTCCCTCCCCACTGACTGTCCGCCTACAACCTCACTGGGCACTTGCCATTTTACTTTTTCTCCCTTTGCGTATCTGATCTCTCCAGCCAGCGATAAGGCTCGTGAGGGTGAGGCTCATGACTTACACAACTCTGCTATGGACACCCACACGTCTGAGCTACTGGCAGTGTGATCCCCATTAATTCAAATGGCATAAACTCTACCATACTCTCACAGGGAAGCAAGTGAAGTTAAACACTGGGTTATTGGGCAATATGTTTTCTTTCCTGGGACTGGAAATAAAGAGAACTTGATTTCAGAGAGAGTTAAAATACGATTTTTACTGGCATAGATTTAAGAGCGAATGTGCCAGGCACTGTCTGGAGACTGACATATATTAACTCCTTTAAAGCTTACCTGACTCCCATTTTGTAGATGAGAAAACTGAGGCACAGACACAATAAGAAACTTGCCCAAGGCCTCTCATGGGAGAGCCCTGACCTGGGTTTTCCAGATTGTCTCCAATGTGCAGCAGGGTCCCCATGAGAGGACAGTGGGAGGGAGGAGGTGTGTGTTCAGTGGGGACAGGTGACATCAGATATTCACTCATGTGTCCATCTGGTTAAAGAGCAGAAATCCATGCAAGTACTGGGAGTTTTTTGGAGCCCAAACCAGGGATAGGCACCAGGCTTGGTGATAGGCTTGAGCAAGAGCTTGAAAGGGACTGGAAGATGGAACACTTTTCTCTCTGTGGCTTATTTCTGCCTCACCTTGGTGTCTCCTTCTTGTCTTTCAGAAGCTCAATTTCCTCAGCACATGGGCCAAAATGCCCTTATCATTTAAATACTATCTGAGATTGCCCATAGGAACTGTGTTCCAGCCCTGATGGGTGACCCCCATGTTATCTACCATAATAGGGGCAGTGTGGGGGGCTGAGTATCAAACGTGCTCTTGACTTAGTATTTGCACCTCACTGGTGTGCCCTTAAAGGTATCCATTCAGTAGTCACTATCCTAAAGAATCTGGAAAAATCACGAACCAGAGGGGTTCTAGTCTATTTACTTTTCTTGGTGGTTTTTTTATCCAATGTCTGAAGCCCTCAACCTTTCCTGCTTAATGCCAATTAGAAATGTGACTGTCCCATGGAAAAAGAGAGCAGACTGAGGAAGGGAGCCCGATGTCGTGTTTGACTCCTTTAGGCCAGTTGTACCAAGGGTACCACGGAGGTGACAAGAAGCACATGGAAAATGGTGCCGTCTTGCTCTGTGGTTCTCAATCCCGCCTGAAGAGATTTCTCTGGCACTTTGGATTTGTTGGTGGGGGGTTCAGGCATCAAACAATTTGAAACTCCCCTGGTGATGCTAGTGTGCAACTGGGGATGAGAACCCTCCCTTGGCTCTAGCTGGTGGTTTTGGAAAAGAAGGCAAGGTCTCCAGCTGAGCTCTGAGGATCCCCTCCTGGGAAACTGGCTCTTTTCTCTCACATAAACATCTCTGCAGAATGGGCCACAAAGTTTCCCAGTCAGCATTCTACTACTATTTTGTATAGATGACACCAGGGGGAGAACTGTATGCTGTCTCCCACCCTTCAAGATGATGGAGACTGTGCAGGCAACTTAGAGGGCTGGAGCAGCTCTGTCTCAGTGCCCAGGAAGCTGCTGCTCAGGCAAGTGTCTGTGGGAGCAGTTGCCACAGGAAAACTTTGAGCCCTGCACAAATCACCATGAAGGTCGATGTTCCATCCTGGGAGGGAAGAGGAGCTCACTGCATTGGGCGGCCATGAGGAAAGTGAGTTGGTGGCATCTCTGGCTCTGTACCCCACCTCTTATTTTCGGAAGGCAGTGGTGGGAATTTTCACACATGGTGATCCATGTCTCAAGCAGAAATTTAAAACACCTGACTCAGGGAATGAGTGAGGACCTTTGGGAGCCTTTTCAGGCCCAGTGCACAGAAGCTAGTGGTGGGTCCTAGACTGCAGTTCCAGCCTCTCAGAAGGTTGGATTAGACTTCAGGTGAAGACTGAGCTAGTTCCTTGGTGAGTATCCTCTTGGAGCCTTTCTGGTGTGACTCACTAACCTGGTTAGTGAGTGCCTGGTTTGAGTACAGGTTAGTGGGGTTACTTCTAATATGTAGGAGGCTGGAAGTCCTTCCAAAGGGCTGCATCAGTGAAATTCGGGGGTGGCCCTGTTTTAAAGTCTTTTCTTGATGTTTAGCATCTTCCTCCCACTGAACATCAGCCCCCAGCCTCAGTGGCTGTGTCCGTGGAGTCTGTTTCACAGAAAACAAACCCCAGAAACCCACCTCTAACTAAAGCAAAGGAGAGGTTTTCATCTTTTGTAGGTGGGAAGTCCACAGGCTTCTAGCGGAGCTGGACCCAGGGCTCAAATGATACTTTCTCTCCACTTTCTGGCCCTGTTACCCTTAGCGTGTTCCTTTGTTCTCTATCTGGAAGAAAAGATGGCCTCTGGCAGCCCTGAGCGAGCATCTCCAAATTTTCAATCCAGAAGGAAGAGGGACTGACTTCCCCCAGTGCTCGCATTTCCATTCACAGGCAAGATTCCAGTTGGCTCTGCTAGTTTCATATGTCCATCCTGAAGCCAACTCCAAAGGCTGGCGGATGTCACGCTCAGCTAATCCCAACCTGATTTAGAAGCAAACCTTACCTCAAATACATGGAATGGGTTTTGGTGGGAAAAAAGGGTTCTATTATGGGATAAAAGAGGGGAAAGGGAGGCTAGACAGATGGAAGCAATGACTTTCCACCACAACGGCCAGGCTTGTTTTTCCCTCAGCCTAGATGGTGGTGTTGTGGGTTTTGTTTACACTTCCTCCTGCCATTGTGAGGTTATTTAATTGCTTCAGCTGTGTAATTGGCTAAATTGGCTAATGTACCTCATTCTGTGGCTCCATAACTAGCCTGTGTGCTATCCCTTTTCTTTCCCATTCCTCGCCTGCCCTCACCCCCACCCCTGCGTGAGTCACCACGAACATCTTTCCAGGACTATCCTGATTTGGGAGGGATAATTCCTCACTTGTGTCGGAAGAGGATGAGAGCAATTAGCTAAGGAGCTGGGGCCAGGTCCATCCGGGCCTCCTTGGAGGATTCTGTGTTCTGTGGGAGGAGGATAATCTGGTTAGAGATCATTTAGGAAAGCCAATGGATGAGGCTGGTTCTTGGGTTTGCTGAAAGGGCACTTCCTATGTCTACCAGACTGGAGCATTCTGAGTACTGAAGCACAGGAAGCGTGGACTGAAACTGAGTCCTGTATCTGGGGCTCATTCCCGGGCTCTGGAGTGGGAGAGGGGAGAATAGCATTGTTCTTGCTTGCAAGGGATGCCAGTTTGCTTGGGGATACTTGGAATATAGGTACTAAGCATCAGCCACCAGTGAAAGTAGTTATGTCTGAGTCATGCTTTGGGTTAGAAATGAAGAGACAAAGATTGGAGAGGATGAGAGCAGTCAGGGAAGGCTTCCTGGAGGTGGTCTTGAAGCATGAGTAGGAATTGACAAGGTAATGAGAAGAGGCATGGCAGTTGGAGGGAGTGCTACAAACCATGCCACAGAGAAGGAAATGGATGGGTGTAGGGGCCTCTGGAGAACATCCTGGGGGCGGGGAGGAGAGGCATGGAAGCAGGAAGGCCAAGGGTTGAAGAGCCTAGAATTAGAATGTCCTGTCTGCAGCTAAAAGCGCAGGATTACCTTCCTGACTTAGCCACGTTGGAGGCATTGAGGGTTCTGCATCCCTCCAACCCTGGCTTTGCTTCATTCCATTTGTATCAATTACCAGGTATATTTCCAGTGCTCGTTACTACATGTTATGGAAAGTGTAGATTGTCCATGAGCTTAAAGACCTATTTCTCACATAGGATTCTGGGATGTCCAAGATTTATTTCTTGGGGAGGGAAGTCAAAAACTCTTGGGACTTAAGTTGTTGAGTAGACTTTAGTTTGTTGGAAGTTAGGTAAGGCACAGAACACAGCAACAGTGACTGACTTGGGAGTTCAATTTAACAAACGTTTACCAGACTCCTCCCATGTGATTGTGCTTGGCAGTGCAGGGCACACAAAGGTATTACTCTGCTTGTAAGAAGCTTCCATCCAGTAGGGGCCTTAATGGTGAAGAAACTGAGCACATTAGCAAATAAGGACTTGGTGGTCAGGCAGTTCCAAGTTTGAGTCTTGACCTACTAATTACTAATTGTGTGATCTAAGGCAACTGCAGAAACTTTCTTAAATTGTGTCTTCATTTGTAAAATAGGACTAACACTGGCCAGGCAGGTAATCTGTGAAGATTATAGATAGTTTATGCAATTAAGCTTCTTGGTTCACAATGGGTACTAAATAAGTGTCAATTACCAGTATGATTTGGTGGAAGTTAGTATATCTTCCTTAGCTGAGTAGAGGCACCTACCTCCTTCCCCCCAGCATAATGAAGAGCAATCTTCACTAGAACCTACTTTCTGGTTAACCTTCACAGCTCTGACCATTCTTGCATTGAGAATACAAATACATTTGTGTTTCCTGGTCAGCTAATAATTGTAACATTGAAAAGAGATCTTCTAAAAGGCCAGGATTGGGAAAATCTCAAATTATAAATGTTAATTGAGCCTAAAGAAGCACATGCCCATTTTTCAAGCATCTCCTCACTAACGGTGACTGTATTCTATCCCAAGCTCCTGGCATAGTTGTCCCATTGTGTATTTAATGAATTTTTGTTGAGTGCTCACTCTGTGTTGGGTAGTTTTCTAAAAATTTGATTTTTGATTTTACACAGCAGGCATAGAAATTTTAAATAACCCACTGGTGATCAACCCAGCGGACACTGAATCCAGCTCTCAACCATGGCAATGGATTGCACATGCCCACAGAGGTCTGCTGCCTGGGGTTGGCTGATGTGGCATAAAGTGGAGCTCTCCTAAGCTTATTTTCATGGGGAAATCTTGATGGTAAGGAAGGCCCCAGGAAATAAGGCTCCAACAGTGAAATGACAGGATGTCCGGTTGTTTGTCAGGGGTAAAGTTTCTTTCCCCCCTAGAACTCCTCCTAGGGGACTGCAAATGGCAGCTCTAGCACTGGTGGTCTAAGAACCTCCAGGATCCTTCATAGGCAAAAATGCTAGCTATTTAATTCCAGAATTCCCATGAAAGCCTCAGGGACTCCCTGAAAAGTAGAAAGAGTTTAGAGTTAAAAGGGTCTTCAGACGCTATCTAGCTTCGGCTTCTTTCCAATACAAGATTCATCACAATTGGCCAGGAAGGTTATGGTATTCTTTTTTGCTTGAACACTGCCTCTGATAGCAGAACACTGCAGCTGCTGTTCTGTGGCTGGACAGCTCCAGTTGTTAGAAAATTTTTCTTTCTTGAATCAAAATCTGCCTCTTCCTAACACCCACCAATATGTTCCAGTTTTCCTGGTAGAACAGATCTATTTCTTCTTTTGGATGATGAAGTGGTAGGAGAGAGTGTGTTATTGTTGGCATCTGAAGCAGGGTTGGCAGAAGCTCCCTGAGTCCCAGCCTCTCATTTGGCCCACTTACAGATCAGCACCCAGCTGACCTCTGTACCCTCCTCTCTAGGGAAAGAGAGACTCATGCCCTGGATCCCAGCTCCCTTCTCCCTGCCTCCACAGGGATCTCTAGCTACATATTATCTCTTTTTCTCATCTTTATTGTTTTTTTTTGAGACAGAAGTCTCACTGTGTTGCCCTTGGTAGAGTGCCTTGGCATCACAGCTCACAGCAACCTCCAACTCCTGGGCTTAGGAGATTCTCTTTCTTCAGCCTCCCGAGTAGCTGGGACTACAGGTGCCCACCACAATGCCTGGCTATTTATTTTTTTGTTGCAGTTTGGCTGGGACTGGATTTGAACCTGCCACCCTCGGTATATGGGGTCGGCGCCCTACCCACTGAGCCCCAGGTGTCGCCCACTCTTTTTCTCATCTTTAACCTTTCATTCCCAACTGCTCAACACACTCAGAGTCCATCTTCACAACAAAAATAAAACTCTTCATGGCTTCTTCAGCCTTTTCCTCCCCCTTCACAGCCAAACTGCTCAAAGAGTTGTACCCTTTCATTATTCTAATACTTCACCTTCTTATCAGACGAGATCGGGCGCGTTCAGGGTGGTATGGCCGTAGCCACCTTCTTATCTCTCTTCAGCCTGCTCCAAACCGGCTTCCCCATCACCCACTTCTTTCAGCAAAAGGTCCCCTGAGACCTCTTTGTTGTCAGATCTTGTAGACATGTTTCAAGTCTAATCTTATGTGGTCTCTGTGTGTAGTGACATCATGGACCACTCTGTAGGGAAAAATCCTCTTCGTTTGACCTTTCCTGACACGTCCCCTTGTTTCCACTTCCTGTCTCCCCACTAATCACTTTGAACACTCCTAATGTATCAAGTATTGATCTCATTGGGGTTGTTTACTCGGCGTTCTTCTGACTTGGAGCAATCATACTCGGCCACATGCCTTTGATCACCACTTGTGTCTTACAACTCCAAAGATTCTCTGTTGAGTTCAGATATACCTCAATACTTATGCATTGATATCCAACTGTCCACTTAGCATTTCCAGACAGATATTCCACAATTCCCCACACTTTATACATTAAAATTAAATTTGACATCTTTTATTCTCCAACATTGCCAACTCAGTATTTGGCAGCACCATCCTGCGTATTGTCCAGCCGGAAACACTGAGGTCATCTTTGACATTTGCCTTTGTTTTTCTCCATATAAACCACATCTTGCTTATTCAGGTGTCCATATATTTCTTGAACCCACCATCTTCTCTCTGGTCCCTCTGTCACTGTCTTTGTCTATTATGTTTTGCCTGAGTTAATTCGTCAGCCTCTCAGTGGGTTTCTATGTCCCCCTCCATTCCTTGCATTAAGGTCAGCATGATTTTTCTAAAGGCCAGATGTGTTGCTATTAATCCTCTACTTCAAACCCCTCAGAGGCCTCGAATTCCTGAAATGACATCCGAATATGTTCATGTTGTATTCAGTGATCTGAGATAGTGGTGGACTAGCGTGGGTGATGGGCAGGGGTTTTCAATCAAGAGATGGGTTCAGTCTACTGAGGTTGAGGAGTGTCGCAGAACATGCAGAGACTCAGAATGGGTGGGCTGTAAAGGCATAAACTGGAACTATATAACCCAAAGAGTGGTCCTAAGTTAGATATGAGCAGGAGCTGGGGACAGAGTGAGAGCTGAGACTCCGGATGCCTGGGCTGCAGTGGTCAGTGAGGCAGCACCAGGGATAGCTCCCCTGTGGCAGCAGTTTTAGAATTAACTAACCTGTTTGAGAGTTTTGATGCTAGGAGGTCAGACTGAAGGTTGGACCTGACGGAAGAGTAAATTCTGATCCTCCAAGGGCTGCATCTTTGCTCTTTCAGAACCTTCCAACATTTGAGAGAACGCAGCCCCACTGTACTGGGCTGGTGATTTGGGGTTTGGGCAAGGGAGAATGGGGAATGATTCCTTCTCATCTTTAAGTGCATCTCATCAGAATCTCTTTGTTCCAGGACTTTAATACTGTTACAGTGTTGAAGGTTTAAGGTTTTACTTGGCAATGGAGTGCCTGCTTTTTGCTCCCCTTGGGAGATTCCTGTGCTCCTGACTCCAGAAAGAGTATCAGTCTATCCTGCATTGCACTGAGTTTTCCTCCTGGTACAGCTGTGGAATGGTGCTGATGGGGCATTGCAAGCGGATGCTTGAAGCTCGCTCCCCAGGCCTCCTAGGGGACTTGCATTGTCTAAGGAACTTCAGGAAAGGAAATGAAAAAGAAACCCTGAGGCGTGTTCTCTAATGTCACTTTCTCTGGGAAACCACTCTGGGAATTCTTTGTTTAATAGCCAGCCCTGCCATGCTCCCTGATACCCCCCAATCTGCCCTTCTCTTGGATATTATGTTATTTCCTGAAGTTTTCAGGGAAAATAGGAAAGGAGAAAATCAAATACTAGTTCTAGTCAGCATGAAAAATAAATGAGTTTATTGGGGGAAACTGCTGACTATACAAAACTCAGGGACAGAATCTGGATATTTAAAAGATAAGGAAAACAAATTCAAATTTTAGCATTTTGTCTCCGAGGCTCAGTTAGAAAATGTGTTTTTGCCTCCTGAGGAAAGAAACATTTTTCTTGCTGGCATGGTAATGGTGAAGATATTATTATCCTTTTAGGTGGGCACAAGAATCTGAGAACTTTTTGGGGGCTGGAGTGGGAACAGCAAACTCACTTTCTCAAGGACCAGATGAATTCCCTTACATCGGCAGGCTCTGGTGATTCAATTTCTTCAAGCCTCTTTATGCTCAAGGGAAGTAAAAGGCATTCATTAGTTCCACTCGGATATTTGATAATGGCAAATGCACAGGGTAGAAAGTGGGCTGGATCGACTTTATCGTCAAGCTGTCCTCTGAGATGGAAGCCTTGGGAATGCAGTAGTGAGAGTGGCTGGAACTTCTCCAGCAGGCAGATGAAGCTAGCCATGGAGGGGAGAAGCAATTCTTACAAAACTAGCCAAACGTTTTGCAAGGCATCCGCTTGGGTTCCAAATTTGGATCCTGAGCTACTGTGTGTTATTAAGAGTGAGAACTGGAGAGAAAGGTTTTATATCCACTGTGCATTAGGTGGTAGGGAGAGGGAGTGAGTGAGAGGGGACACATCTGTTAGTTGCTAAGACAACTGGGACCTGATGTCACAGCTTCATGGAGGGCTCTCCTAACCCTGCTCTGAAAGTTAATTCACAAGTTAAGAAATTTAAGAAGGAACTCTAGGAAGCCCAGACTAACATATAAGCTTCCATGTTCCATGACACTACTAGTGGGAATTTTTACAACATGAGGGACATTTACTACCAATGTTCTCTGGAAAATTTCAGCTTGATGGTCTATAATAGAGTTCATACTCATTGCTTGGGGTCAGTTGTCTAGTTTTCAAAACTGGGGGAGACTGAGAGATTACCCCAGAATTTGCAAGAAGAAGTTATCATTTATAGCATACTCTGGTAGGTCCACTCATGTCAAGTTTTTTAAAATTTGTAAATGGAAATTCCCAATATGGTGGTAGGTAACCTGAAGGTGAAAAGTATGGACTTTGGAGTGAGACACAAATTAGGGTTAAGTATTGGTTTTGCCACTTCCTAACAAGGTGGCATGGGGGCATTTAACCTCTTTGAGTCTCAACTGTTTGCCAGAAAGTGAGGATATCACCCATGTCAAAGCACTACCATAGGGATTTGGTGATGATTAATGTAGGACACCCCAAGGGGTGCTTGGAACATGGCAGGCACATAATAATCACTAGCTGCATGAAGACAGGACCAGAATTTCGATTTGATCCCCCCTAACTGCAGTAGGTCCAGCAGGCAGTTAAAGCCTATGCCTTACTGAGTGTATGTGTGTGGTTAGGAGAATAGGCTGTGGATTCAAATATACTTGAGTTTTAGTCCCGGCTTCACCACTTAGTAACTGGGGAAACTTGGAATCTCGGGTATGTTTCCTAACCTCTTGAAGCCTCTGTTTTTTATCTGTAGAATAGGATAAAAGATCATGGACATCATTTAATTATTGCGATAATTAAAAAAATAGTCCATGTAGAGGGCTTTTCAGTGCTTTGCTGAAAGAAAGTGCTCTCAAGCTTAACTTTTTAATATATTTTTTTGGTAGCTATTATTTAAATGGCTGCATCTTGAGTTAGCTTGGCCTAACAGAAATAGGGAAAATATGGCATATGTGTAGCTATCCTAGTTAATCAAATGTATTTACTACCAGGATTCCCCCCCACCCCACCCCCCACCGCCCAGGTTGATGTATTTTCTTCTACTTCATGTCATACCAACATCTTAACAGAGACATTTTCCAGGCTTTGAATTTGGCAAACATTTTTGTTACATGCCTTTGCTCACCTAGCTAGTTTGATCTGGGTGGAATGTTTGGCTTCATTTATTGGTACAGGTACTAACTGAATGGCAATTTCCTGATCACTACATTGATTCTTCCCTGAAAGGACAAAGAGAGGGTGAAAGGAATCAGTTGGTATTAGTGTTGGGAAGTCTTAGACTTCAGTTATGATCCCTGAAGTCTTGGGACCAGGGAAGGGCATGGAGTCAGAAATCAAGTTAACCTGAGAAGTTGTGCAAAAGCCGGAGGAATTGGAGAACAGAGTAGCTGGTGTAGGAGAAGTCTATGTAAAGAAGCCATGCTCATTACCACTTAATCCCCTAAGGGTCAGAGAGGTGTTAGGTTCCTGTCACAGGTGACTGAGAAGATTTCTTCCCCTGCTAAAGTTGTCCTTCCAGGAATAGGCAGGAACACAGGTTGAGTGATTCCCTTTTGCCTGCCCTGGGTCATATTTGGACAACAAAAGAAAAGTTACTGTGATGAATTACGTTTATAGATTTACGTATGTTGAACCAGATAGTATGAATGTACACTGCTATGATTTAATAAAAAAAAAATTATTTTACAGTTAAAAAAAGAATCCAATTGATGATAGCTTTGAGGATGGACCCTTTTTCACCTGTTGAGAATTCCTTATTCTCTATAGATGCCTAGGCTTTTTGATTTCTTTAAACTAGTTATGACATTTTCTGGTTCTCTGATTAATTAAGAAGTTCAATAAAAATCCTTGACATGTGTCAAAAAAAAAAAAAAGAGAAGTTAAGTTATTACTTTCACTTCAGGCCTGGAGGTGAGTGCCTGTTAACCCTATTGGAGACGGAAAATAGCTGATGATTTTCCATCTTGTCTTCTAACCTAGTTATCTACTCTCTCAGAATCTAACACATTCTGTTGTGTTGTAGTTAAGGGGACCCAACATGAGGATATGTTCCAGTCTCTACCTCTGGAGACCATCTCTGGATTCTGGAGTTACTTTCCAGTGAAAATAAACTTTGTAAAAGAGCTTGATGAAGCCCCAGAAACTCTCTAGGCCTCTGTCCTGCATTCAAAAACTTGGAGCCAATCAAGACTGCCAAATGATGACCAAAGAATATAATTGAGGAGACCTCTTTTTTTCTTCTACATTGTCCTCTAATACAAGGCACACTAGAAGCAATCTTTTCCAAAGTGTGATCCAAAATTATTACAGGCATACCTCAGAGATATTGCAGGTTTTGTTCTAGACCCTTGCGATAAAGTAAACATTACAATAAAGTGGGTGGTACACACAAATGTTTTGCTTTTCCAGTATAGATACAAGTTATGTTTATGATGCCCTATTAAGTGTGCAATGACATTATGTCTAAAAATGTGCATACTTTAGTTAAAAATACTTTATTGCTAAAGGATGCTGGCAATCATCCGAGCCTTTTGTGCCTCATAATGTTTTTGCTGATGGTGGGTCTTGCCTTGATGTTGACTAATCAAAGTGGTGGCTGGTGAAGGTTAGTGTGGCTATGGCAATTTCTTAAAATAAGACAACAGTGGAATTTGTTTCATTGACTGATGCTTCTTTTCACAAGATCTCTGTTGTAGCATATGATACTGTTTGACAGCATTGACTTACAGTAGAACCTCTTTCAAAATTGTAGTCAGTCCTCTCAAACCCTGCCATTTCTTTATCAACTAAGTTTATGTAGGATTCTGAATCTTTCATTGCCTTGTCCACAAAGTCCATAGCATCTTCACCGGGAATAGATTCTACCTCAAAAATCCACTTCTTTTTGCTCATCAATAAGAAGCAACTTCCTATCTGTTCAAATTTTATCATGACATTGCAGCAATATGGTCACACTTTCAGGTCCCACTTCTAATCTGGTTTTCTTGTTTCTATCACAAATTCAGTTACTTCCTCTGTTAAAGTCTTGAATCCCTCAAAATACATGAGGGTTGGAATAAAGTTCTTCCAAACTCCTATTAATGTTGATAATTTTGACCTCCTCTCGTAAATCACTTATTTCTTAATAGCATCTAGAATGGTGAATCCTTTCTAGAAGATTTTAAATTTACCTTGCCCAGATCCATCACAGGAATCACTATGATAGCTATAGTCTTATGAAATGTATTTCTCAATAATAAGACTTGAAAATCAAAATTACTCTTTAAGCCATGGGCTGCAGAATGGCTGTTGCATTAGCAGTCATGAAAACAATACTTACCTCACTAATATATCCTTGTATATCTCCATCAGAACTCTTGGGTGACCATGTGCATTGTCCATGAGCAGAAATATTTTTTTCCTGAGCAGTAGGTCTCAACATTGGCCTTAAAATATTCATCACACCAGGCTGTAAACAGTGTTGCTTTCATCCAGGCTTTGTTCCATTTATAGAATATAGGCAGAGTAGACTTAGCACTATTCACAAGGGCCCAAGGATGTTCAGAATGGTAAATGAACATTGGCTTCCACTTCAAGTCACCAGCTATGTTACCCTCTAACAGTAGAGTCATCCTGTTTTTTTAAGCTTTGAAGCCAGGCCTTGACTTCTTCCCTCTAGCTATGAAAGTTCTAGATGTAATCGTCCAATATAAGACTGTTCCACCTACAGTGAAAATCTGTTGTTTAGTGTAGCCATCTTCATCAGATTTTCAGGATAACTTGGAGCAGCTTCTACATCAGCACTTGCTACTTCACCTTGTACTTTTAATTAATGGAGACAGCTTATTTCCTTAAACTTCATCAATCAGCTTCTACACTCTTCAGACTTTCCTTCTGCAGCTTCCTCACCTATCTTGTCCTTCATAGAATTGAAAAGTTAGGGCCTTGCTCTGGATTGGACTTTGGCTCAGGGGAATGTTGTGGCTGTTTTGTGTCTATCCAGACCGACCACTAAACCTATCTCCCTATCAGCAATAAGGCTGTTTCACTTTATTATCATTTGTGTGTTCACTGGAGTAGCACTTTTAATTTCCTTTAAGAACTTTTCCTTTGCATTCACAACTTGGCTAACTGTTTGATGCAAGAGGCCTAGTTTTAGTCTATCTCAGCTTTTGACATACCTTCCTCACTAAGCTTAGTCATTTCTAACTTTTAGTTTAAAATGAGAACCCTGAGACTTGAATACATTCTTCATCTGAATGCTTAAAGGATACTGTAGTGTTATTCATTGTCCTAACTTCAATATTATTGTGCTTTAGGGAATAGGGTACCTTGGGGAGAGGGAGGGAGATGGGGGAGTCTCTGGTTGCCAGAGTATTCAGAACACACATAACATGTACTCATTGTTTACCATCTTATACAGGTATGAACCATGGTGCCCCTGGGCAATTACAAAAGGAATGAGATCGCAGATCACCATAATAGTATAATAATAAAAATGTCTGAAGTAGCGCGAGAATCACCAAATGTGATATAAAGACACAAAGTGAACACGTGCTGTTGGAAAAATGGTACCAATGGATTTGCTTGACACATGGTTGCCACAAACCTTCAATTAGTAAAAAAAAAAAAATCATTATCTGTGAAGCACAGTAAAGCAAAGACCAATAAAACAAGGTATGGCTGATGTCCATAATTCTGTGAGATGATTAATCAGAATTAACATGTCCTGGGATGAACATATTAGGGAAAGGCTGATGCAGATGTTCTTCCTTGTGGAGGCTGAAATTTTGGTGGGAGTTTTGGGGGCAGAACTGTATGGCCTTTGCTATTTTTCTGTGTCTTCCCTGAGTCTATGAAGGTTAGACTTAGAGGATGGTGGTACAAATGTTTCTGGGCCTTACCCTGCAAGGCAGCTTCCTGGAGGACTTGCTAATGTCTCTGAAGTAAGTGATGTGTCCCCATTCCTGTGTCTAGAAGCCATCACCTGGTGTTTTATCTTGGTTCTAAGCAGAGAAGAGTAGAGGTTTAAAACAGAACAGTGTGGGCAGCATACACACACACACACACAGACAAACTTAGGCACAGATGTAGACGCATCTTGTCTTTGGGATGCAAAATACTGAAATAGCCTATAAGCTTCTTCTCATAGGGGGTTGGTGGGGGCTGAGCTGAACTGTTGTTAGAAATCTCAGCAAATTGGAGCTGCTCTTCCATTGAAATCTCATGTATAGTTTATGAGATGCATATTCTTTAACGAGACTGCCATTTATTTAGTACTTCCTCTGGAAAGCAATTATTACCATACCTTTATAATAGGCTTTCTTCAACAGCCCCCTTTGTCACATTAATTCATACCACAGCCTGTGATCAAACAAAATGAAATTCTAGTTACAAAGCAGAAATATTATTTTTTCCGGGTAATGTTCAGCATCTATAAATGACAGGTTTGCAGATGTAGGTAATACTGATACATTCATGGGCTTAGAAATGTACCTTGTGTAGTAGGAGACAAATCTAAACCAAGCCTCCGCAGAGGCTCCAAGTCATATATAGACCCACTCATTTCTTCTAATAGACAAGGTACAGGTTGTTGGGAGAAATTTGGGCTTCTATGAAATAAGCATCTTGATTTCATAATTTTAGCATGAGCTAGTTGCAACTGCAAAGATAAACTTTTGTGAAAATCCTAAACTTTGTGGGACTTCAAATGACAATGTAGAAATGACCAGAGCTAGTCCTGGTTTCACCTTCCCCTTACCCCTCCCAAGCTGGTGGATATTTCTGATAGATAGTTGTACAGAACCAAGAAAATCTAGAATGGGGACAGGAGAGCAGGTAACAGGCAGTTGTGATGTGACATATCTTACAGTAGTGGCCAAAGGGACCAGTTTGGGCTAAAGGGAGGGGACCCTAACTATATTTATTGAGCCTTTCCTAAGGTTCAGGAAGGAAGGAATTCAGGTGCTTTGTATACATTAACTTTTATTTTTTATTTTATTTTATTTTTAATTCTTTTGAGACAGAGTTTCATTCTGTCATCCTAGATACAGTGCCGTGGCATCATAATTCACAGTAACCTCAAACTCTTGGGCTCAAGTGATCCTCTTACCTTAGCTTTCTGAGTAGTTGGGATTACAGATGTCCATCTAATTTTTCTATTTTTAGTAGAGACAGAGTCTTGCTCTTGCTCAGGCTGATCTCAAACTCCTAGCTCAAGAAATCTACCCACCTTGGCCTCCCAGAGTGCTAGGGTTACAGGTGTGAGCCACCACGCCCAGCTACATTAACAGCTTTTAATCCTCAGGGCAATTCTGTAGGCCTAGTGTTATTATCTCTACAGGATATCCATTACATCAAGAAGTCCCGATGAGTATTCCTAATGTCATCAAGGATGTTTTCTCTGTTTAAAATAATACAAGTTTTTCCCCTCTGTGTTCTAACTTTAGGGGACCCTGTATTTGCAGATGGATCAGGTGAAGTTCTGCAGGGAGTGGGGCAGCTAGGGTTTGGAATCCAAGCTTTTCTGATTTCAAACCCGGTGTTCTCTCAGGGACACGCCCACAGTCATAACCAGGAACTTGACTTGCTTGGCAGGT
>CAUYQV010145392.1:0-16496 GCA_963574575.1 Galagoides demidoff | reverse complement strand
TCTGCACCCAGAAAGGAGAACAAGCCTGGGTTCACATCCTGGCTTTGCATCTCCCCAGCTTGTGGTGGCCTCAGCCTGCACTGCCTGTGTCCTTATCTGTAAGATGGACCTTTGGAGCTGTGGTGAGGACTGACTTGGCAGTGGGGGTGTTCCAGCTTCCCCCACCCAGGCTTGTCATAGGGCAGCAGTTGTCTAAACAGTTTCCCCCCCCAAATCCTTCTTTCATTGTGATGTTTTAATACTTTAATGTGGAGTCTAGGACAGCACCCTTCCTTTGCCATGCTCTGGTCCAAATGGAGAGCATTTTTATGAGTTTCTGCAGAACCCACGGGCTCTTTGTGTCTTGGGACACCAGCATGGGTGTCTTGTCCCAGCCTTTGTAAGACGGGGTCTTGCTTGCCCCATCTCAGTCCTGGTATCAAGGTCATGGAATGGAGGCTCCTGACATGGGAAGGTCCCTGGTGGACACGGCAGACCCCAGCCTGGGACATAGAGAGATAAAGAAAACCTCAGTGTTAATTAGCTGAAATCACTTCCTTTACTTTCCCTCAACCGCCAGCCGGCGTTTCTTTGAACACACCGTGGGCTGTGAGGGAGCCACTGTGAGTCTGAGCGCTGCTTCGAAATAACCAGACACAGTGACTCTAAATTCGGCTGATGACGTCTTCTTCTGCAGAAGGTGTGGCCCTCTCTGGTTTGTGGGTCCTTCCTGACAAAGACGCCTGCTCCTGAAGCTGCACTCTGCGGCTGGAGTCAGGCTGTGCCCAGCCCCCCCTCTCTGGTGGGGGTTCTCAGCCAGAGCCTACGTCCTCTGGCAGCCTGTGCAGGCCCTCGGTTCTGGTGCGCTGGAAGTTCCACTAGATGGACCCAAATATCCATCTAAACACAGGGGCTTTCCTCTGAGAAAAAAACCTCCAGTCCTTGTCACCGCATACAGCAGCAGTCCCGAGCGCCTTTGGACGCTGAGATCTTCCAGGGGGAGTTGACCCTTCCTTGGAAAGGGACGAGTTGGGCTGAGGGAGCAGCTGGATGTGGGGGGAGAAGCTGGCCCCTTGGTGGGGCCGCCATTGGGCTCAGCTGGTTGTGAAAGTCTGGGTCTGAGTGCACCAGTTTGCAGGCTGAGGACCAGATTTGGGTTCTGGTCTGGGAGTCACTAAGCTGAGTGAGCCCAGGTAATGTCACCCACCCACTTCACCCTCCCCGACAATTGTCACTGCTGCAAGGAGGTCACTCATTCTTCTTTCTAGAAAGGTGTAGAAAACAAAATGGCTCAATGAATGGGCCCTGGGACAAGAGGGTTTAAAGCAGCAGTTCTCAACCTGTGGGTCATGACCCATAGGAACTGTGTATTACAGGGTTGTGGCATTAGGAAGGTTGAGAACCACTGGTTTAAAGGGTCTTACTTATGTTAATTTAAAAGTGAGCTGGACACAGTTGCCTAAGCCCTAGAAGTGGTTTTATGTGGGGACTCTGTATCCTCATCTGGCCTCCTACACTGTCCTGTCCTAGCTGATAGCAGGTGGACCGTGGTCTCTGAGACATGGAGGAGTGGCCCTGGGGATATCAGGTCTAACCCCTCCTTGCGAGGACGCTGTGGGAGATGAATGCAGCCAGACCACAGTGTCAGAGGGGAACGCAGAATTTACTTGGCAGCTGCCGGCGGCAGGAAGGAGCTAAGCCCAGTCTGATGTGTGCAGAGATTTGGGCATTTTTGAAGGAGAAAGGAGGGGAGGACATAGGTGCTCAGTGGAATGAGAACTGGGGCCGTATACAGGTGGTCAGTTTGTGTGACCCAACCAGTGTGTTAGCAAGTGTCAGTCATGGAAATTGGGATTCTGTCTCCCACAAAGACTAGGAGACAGAGACCCTGTTCTTCCTGACACCACACTCCCAGGAGGGTCTGGGTGCTAAGAGACATATTTGTAAGTGCTGTTAGGAAGAGAGAGGGGTTTCCTGCAGAGCTGAGCTGTCTCAGGCAGGCATTTGGTGGGGGTGGGGGGGTGCTGGGTCATCCTGTGGACAGGGCTTTATGCTGTGTCACGTTGGGTGCAGGGTGTGGACAGAACTGTTACGAGCAGAGAGCTTTGTGAGCCCCAGCCTGTCTTCCAGAGGGGATGTTCGAGAGGAAGAGAGGACCAATCTCTTTCTTGCATAACAACCATCATTTGTCATGAGAGGGGCTTGACAAGGGCCCAGCCATAGCTTCCAACTGCTGTGCACTGAGGAGCGAGGGTGGGTCCAGGGGCACAGCCTTCACGCAGGGTGGTGATGTGCTGGGAGATAGCAGCATGACCGTCAGCAAGCTGTAAGGCAGTGGCGTCCTCGGGAAGGGGAGGGGACCGTATGAAGGGAGAGTCAGACCAGTCTCTTTCTGGAGCGACGTCTGCTTTGTCTCCGGTGTGGGTCTTTGCTCTGAGTGCACCACCGAGGCGGATGTGTGCAGAGGCCTCCCCCACTAGTCTGAGGCTGCTCTGCGTGGGCCTTTGCTCTGAGTGCACCACTGAGGCGGATGTGTGCAGGGGCCTCCCCCACTAGTCTGAGGCTGGTCTGCGTGGACGTCATTTTGCAAAGTTCTGACACTCCAGCTTGTCCGCCAGTTCTAGGCGGCCTGGCACTGTCTTTAACCTGGGGTGCACCTGCCACCACAGGCGAGGTGCAGCGTGAAGCACAGAACACTGCCAGGCCGGCCGAGTCGGCAGCCGTTTACAGCTGCTTCTGACCTCACCAGGGTTCCTTCTTGAGTCTCATGACATTGAGGCTGTGACAGAGCTCCTGTTTCTGATTTGTTTTTTTTTTTTTTTTTGGAATTTATCATTTATAGCCCTTTGAGGACCAGGAGAGGCCACATGACAGGAGCCGGTCCCATGGGCCCTGCTCGCCCCCCTGTGCTTTCTGACTGCACTTGAGGTCACGTCCCTCATGTCCCTCAGGGAGCTCACCTGTGTGGGGTGTGACAGAAGCAGGAGAGTAACGGGGCGTGGGTCCTCTGACCCACAGGGGTTTAGTCCCATTTAACCAGCAGTTTCCTTTGCCTGTTTTTCTTTGGTCACCAAATATATTGATCTTGCACTGAAGGATTTCCCTTGATGGTGACGTCATGGAGATGTGGAGGGACAGTGCTGTCCCTAGAGGGGGTCGGCCCCTTACAAGGAATTCATGCTTCATGGAAGTGGAGAGCATCATGCCACAGGGACACGGGGGGTAGTGTGTCCCACAGTGGACGCTGGTGTGTGTCCGGCTGGTCTCCAGTGGAGCACTCTGTTCTTTAAGCTCAGGAGTGACAGTGCAGTCCCAGGCTTGAGGGGCCTTGAGGGGGTCTACTGATTGGATGAAAGTGGCATTTCCTGGTAATTTTATGCCACTTAAATCTGCATTCAGGCCACATGGGAAGTGGGTGGGGCCTCAGCAAATCCTCAGGTGTGTGCAGCAGTCGGGGGGCAGCAGACAGGCAGGGGGTGACTAGTGAAGGGGAGAACTAGAGAAGGTGGAGCTCGTGCTGAGGAAGGTGCCTCAGACTGGACAGAGCTGCTTGGGGGCCGCGCTGCGGAATCCAGGTGTGAGCGCTCTGTCAGTAGAGCTCAGGGCTGGGGCGAGCTGCTGCCCTTCTCCTCTGGGCTTTTCAGCAACCACAGTGGGAGTGCTGCAGGCTCTGGGAATTGGGGATCAGAGACTTGTGTCTAACAAGCCTTGGATTTCTAGGCTAAGCCTTGCATACCCTCTGGCTTTGAATGACACTGGGGGACATGGAATGGTCTGTTTCTCTTAGGGGACTCTGCATCCTGTGTGCTGGTGGGGTTTCTTGCCCAAGAAGGAGGAGGAATTCTGTCTGACAAATGGCTGATTGAAGCTATTCGTTATGTGAAGGTCGGGTCAAGGGGGGTAGAGGAGCTCAGGGGAGTCAGAGGAAGCATCAGGGGCTGTGGGAGGAGCCCCCTGAGGCACAAGGAATTTGAATGCCCCAGTTCAGGAGAAGATCCCTTCCTAGCAGGTTTACAGGGTGGCAGAATTGAGAAGGGACTTGAGCAGCGTGAAGGGGGCCCCTAAGAATGTTATAGGCTGGGAAAGAGGCAGGTCACCAGGAAGAGCTCAAAGCCCACCCCTGGTAACTGGAAGGAAGATGCAGAAAGGAGGGTGCAGATGGTGAGGTTGGAACGTGCTGCCCTGGCACCTGGGGAGGTTGCCCAGGTGTGGGTGGGTCAGTTCCTCGGGGTGCAGTGGGCAACTTTCAAGGAGGGGGGGGGCTCCCTCTTCCCTTCCTTTGAGGACTGGGCAACAACGAGCCCTGTGTCCTCTCTCCTTACAGTGCCTTACAGGGTCCATGGCTGTGGAGCTGGCTGTGGGTGAGCGTCTCAGGTACTTTTCTGAGTATTTTAATGGCAGTACCACACACCTGTGTTATTTATGCTCCAAATGGATGATGATGTCAGGTGCCGAGAGCTCTGCGGCTGTCAGGGAGTGAGTTTAGGGTTGGATGGACTGCTATGTAAATCACTCCAGTTTTCCTCTGTGTGGGCTCAAAATCTTAGATTAGAAAAACACAGGAGTAATAGTTACGGCACCTCAGTTTTAAAAAATAATTCCTCTTATTGCCCATTTCAAATCAAAATGCCCATAGCCTCATTTTGCCTTCCTTTTGCCCTGTGGGCAGGGATGATGGGTGTTCTAGTTGTGGAGACGGGGAGACTGGCGGCAGAGGGGACGGCTTTTCATCTATTCCAATGATTCTCAACCTTCCTACTGCCACAACCCTTCAATACAGTTCCTCATGTTGTGGTGACTCCCAACCATAAAATTATTTTTGTTGTTACTTCATAACTGTAATTTTGCTACTGTTATGAATCGTAATGTAAATATCTGATATGTAGGATGTATTTTCATTGTTACAAAGGGGTCGCGACCCACAGGTTGAGAACTGCTGGTCTGTTGGCTCCATCTAAACCACCCACACCTGGTGCCAGAGATTGGTGTGAAATTCAGCTGTGGGCATGTCCTCAAAGAGCTCAAAGTTCTGGGAGGGAACAAGTTGTCCAGACACAGAGCTATTAATCTTTCCCTTTAGAATCAGCTCTAGAGACCTTGGCTTCTGTCTTCAAGCGTGGGGAAGTTTAGTTCAACTTGGAACTTGAACTGGTTCTTGGGAGCGAGTGTTAGGGAGTGCACCCCAGCATGAGGGGTGCAGGTGGCCAGCCCAAAACGTCACGTTAGGCTCACGGCTCATCTGTTACCTGATGTAGTGGACACCCAACTGTCTGAGGATAGTGCTGGCAACAGGAATAAAAACCATCCTGCTTTCCTCTTGCTTCCTGTTGTCAACATGTTTCTGAGACAGGAACAGCACATTTTGACATTTTCTACGTGGTTTTCAACAGAGAAGAGAAAAAGGTGAGAGGGAGGATGATGCTGTGGGTGGGGCACAGGCAGGAGTCAGGTGGACTCGGGCTGGGTGGTTGGCCTTCCACGTGGCCCTGTGTGACTTGGGGAAGCCTCTTACCCTCTCTGAACCTCAGTTTCTTCTATGTGGTAGGGCAGTGGCGCTCTCTTTACTGACTTGGGAAGATTAGAGACGATCGTGTGAGGGTGTGTGGCCAGTGTTGAGTCAATGGCAGCCGTCCTTATCAGCCCACCTGGTGAAAATCCATTCCTAGACCCATAAGCTAGTTCCCATTTTTAAAAATCTAACATATTTTCTATTTAAAATAATGTCACCTTTCTCCATCTTCTTTTAAAAATTAATTAGCAGCACATTAGGAGGTGCATTGGCAAAATAGTTTTATGCCTTTTATTTCTCTTACTTCAGAGTTTTTAAATTAACTGCTTTTTAAATAGCCAGAGTAACTGATGCCTGTGGCAAAGATGCAGTTTAAAAGGCATCAAGTAAAGGCCAGGCTTCTACACCCCAAGTCCTGTGGGGCCCCACGGGCACAGGTGTGGAGTGTCCAGGGCTGGCCACATGCGCCTGCCACACACACTGCTGTGCTCCTTTCCCCCCTCACTGCACAACTTGCCTTGCGTGTGGTTCCTTTCCAGAATATATAGATAAATGTGCTTTGAGAAATGCCGACATAGCATGCCAGAGTTCACATGGCTGGGGTTGTTTAACGGAATGGGATTTGATGTGTGCCCATCCATCTTCTCTCCATTCCAGGCTTCCGGGGAAACTGTCTTTGGGTGTCAGGGGTGGGGTTGTTCATTCAGCTGCCTGGGAGATGGAGCATCAGACCCCTGAACAGGACGGGTCTCCAGTCTGGCCTGTACAGCAACAGAGGTCTAGGCTCACTCTTCAGTTCTGGCAAATGTTTGGAGATGTGTTGAGTCCTTTTCTCCCTCTGAACTTGTAATTTCCTCATTTATAAATTGGAGACTACATTTGTTTCTTCTCTTTATCTTAAAAAATACTGAATCTGCACAGATAGTTTTCTGCTCTTTTTACGTACTTATAAAAATGTGGAAATCTAGAAAAGCAAAAAGAATAAAGGACAAATTACCAGCAATCCCACCCCTTGGAGACGACCACTGTTAACTTTGAGGCATTTACTTGTGGTTCTGTCTCTGAAGCCTGCTGTTGTGTTTTTTATTTAGAACATTCATTGAATTGGACCATTTCCTCCCTGTAAATGCTTTTCTGCATGAATAATTTTTAACAGCTGCATAATTTTTTATTGCATGACCATGTCATAATTTATTGAACTATCTGTCCATACTTAAGACATTTTATATTTTTTGTTTCATAAAGAATTCTGTGAGAAATATCTTTACATATAAATCTTTGTGCACATTTGTCTGGGATGTATTTCATGGGGGTGGAATGACAGGGACAGTGGTTATTGATCCCGTATTTCTTATTCATCCGTAATGTAGAAGTGCCCTTCAGGAAGATCATGATTATTTTTAACTATATCAATAGCCTGTCAATGTGCCTATTTCTCAACATTTAATATAAACTAAATTTCTTAAAACTTTAGACAAAGATAAAACATGACCTTAAACATTTATTTCTTTTATTACTATTAATAACCTTTATTTCTTTTATTACTATTAATAACCTTTCTAAGATTTAGAAAGACTTATGGCATAAACCAATTGGGAATATCAATAACTGAAAACATTGTAGCAGATTTTATTGTAGTTGTAATAGCATGCTGATAAATTGTGATAAAACTTGCAGATAATTTGGGTAGTCTCTTAAACATGGACGAAGTTAGATGCTGGAGGTGACTGGAAGCTTTTTTTGCCACACAACCTTAGCAAAAAAGAGCTTGAATTCTCTTTATTGTGACAAATATATTAAATGAAACTTTACATTACTCTGAAAAAAGATGTATGTCTAAAATTGTAAGTTATTCACATTTGAGGAAAAAGACAACAGAATTATACTAATAATAGACAATACTGTAAAATGATGAAAAGCAGAATTGTAAGGTTGAGCTTATTTATTATTAAAAGATATCCATAACATCATTCATTACTTTTAGACTTAGAAAATAAGCCCTGTATTTTATGTTACTTTAATATGAGTCATAGGTGTTCAAAACTATGGCCACGTGTCTTTGATTGTGGTATGGTCTCAGTAACACTGGGGAGGTAATGACTTTGTATTGGGTTTTGACAATTCAGTCTCATTAACACTGGGGAAGTAATGACTTTGCATTGGGTTTTGACAATCTATGAACATGTCCTCCCTCCGACATACAGAAATAATAAAATAAACCCCCCTCTGGGTTACACTGAACCTGAACTTAAATGGCAGGAATGAAATAAATTGTTTCTATTATCTTTTCAAAGGATTGCATGATATTTGGGGGCGGGTGAGACAATCTTGTCCACAGGAAAGGAAAATAGCTTTACTCTTGAAGGCAAAATTTCCCCCCTTATTTTCCAAAGGAATATAATTTTCTTCCATTTTACCCATCATAGAAGTTGGAGGTGTGTTTTTAAAAAGCAGAGTTCTATCCTATTTGTCAGGGCATTTTAGATTTTATAAAACAATATATTTTTTATATTATTGTGTCAGCAGGCACTAAGATAGTCTGTGTGGCTTGCTAGCAGTCCTCTCTGGGGCACGGTGTGTGTCCCCAGGGTCTGCTCAGCACATCATGCTGTTTTCACAGTTCTTTGTGTACATACCACATACACTTTTCCTTTGAATTTTCAATGTTTTTCCTTCAGATTCAAGATATTAATGAATGCTTTTCTTTTTATTCTTACAGTGTTTTTACAAATGGAAGATTATTTATTCCACCTGTTAAAGTTATTATACCCAAATTCAGTCTATCAGATTGGAATGTCGTGCTGGCCATGATTGGAGAAAAGGTCTTCCCCCTAGGAGGCGTTCGGAAGTAAGGAGATGCCCCTGTCAGGAGTCGGGGGCGGGGACAGCAGAGGCAGCAGCAACATTTGTACTTTTCTAGGAGAATTTTCTGCCTGGACTAGCAGGCAGAAAATGATTCACCGTAAACTCTAATTTTAATTTTTCAAAGCAGAGGGTATTTTCTCAGTCTTGGTACCATATTTATTTTTAACCAGTTTCATTCATTTGTTCATTCAAACAAACCATTGAGCACGTACCATGTGCCACATGTCAGGAGTGTAATGCAGCCTCATAAGCACCAGCCCTGCTGTTTGGGTCCCTGACAGCAGGCCAGCAATTGAAGTGTAAGAAGATGCTGCTGTTGTTCTAAGGAAGGCCTCTCGCTGGTCTGGAGAAGCCAGGACCAGGGGAGCCCTGGTGTGAGTTGAGACTTGGCAGATGTGGGGGCAGTGGTTCCCGTGGGACCACAGAGCATGTGTGAAGGGGCAGCACAGGGAGGAGCTGCCAGCCTGGCTGTGGGGCCAGACCCACAGCCAGGTCTCCTCCCTGCCATCAGTATCTTTGCTGCCTTAAGCACATTCTTAACTTCCTGATGTGTGTTTCTCATCTGGAAAGTTGGAAATAATATTTCTAAGAGTCATAACATACATAAGGTGCTTGACATAATACTTGGTATACAGAGAGAATTAAATGGGGGCAGTGACTGTGACTGTGATAGTTGTGAGGCCTGAACAAGTGTGGTGTGGCGGAAACACTGTGCTGTGTCTCAAATGAAATTCAGCATTACTGTGGAGGAAGCAGCGGGACCTGAGGCCAGAACCTGGGGTCCATGAAGACCTCACAGGCCAGGCAAGAGGCATGCTGTCTTGTAGCCAGGATGCGTGCAGTCCCGTTTGTGGGATGAAAGCTCACGGTTGTGATGGGGTGGGAAGTGAGAGATGGCAGCTGTATCAGGTGTCTGTGTCACAATCTGGTTGAGCCTTTGGCTTTAAGGCCACACATAGGCTGAAAATGAAGAAATGGACAAAAATATTCCTGGTAGTTAGAAACGAAAGGAGAGTAGGGTAGTTGTGCCTATATCAGACAAAATAGACTTTTAAGTAAAAAAGTGCAACAAGAGATAAAGAAAGTTATTGCATGACAATGAAAGGGTCAGTCCATCAAGAAGAGACAACAATTATAAATGTATGTGCAGGTAGCACTGGAGCATGTAAATATATAATGTGAAAGTAATGACAGAACTGATGGGAGAAATAGATAGTGAGGCACTAATAGTGGGAGACTTCAGAATCCCACTTTCAGCAAAGCATGGGTCATCCAGACAAAAAACCAATGAGGAAACGGCAGAGGTGAAGAGCAGGGTAAACCAATAGACCCCACAGATCCACCCATGGCAGCAGATTCTTATTTTCCTCCAGTGCACACAGAACCTTCTCCAGGATAAGTCATGTGTTAGGCCACAAACTAAGTGTTAGCAAATTTAGGAAGATTGAAATTATATCAAGTATCTATTCTGATCACAATGAGATAAAACTAGGAATCAAAAACAGGAGGAAAATTGGAAAATTCACAAGTATGTGGAAATTAATTGATACACTCCTGAAAAATCAATGGGTCAAGGAGGAAATAAAAAAGGACATTAGGCTTGGTGCCCATAGCACAGTGCTTATGGTGCCAGCCACATGCACCAAGGGTGGCAGGTTTGAACCCAGTCTGGGCCAGCTGAACAACAATGACAACTACAACCAAAAAAAAAAAAATAGCCGGGCATTGTGGTGGGCACCTGTAATCCCAGCTACTTGGAAGGCTGAGGCAAGAGAACTGCTTAAGCCCAAGAGTTTCAGGTTGCTGTGAGCTGTGATGCCATGGTAGTCTACCTAGGGTGACAGTTTGAGACTCTGTCTCAAAAAAAAAGGGATATTAAAAAGTCTTGTGGCAGGTCAAGAGGTAAGATGGTGGACTGCAGCCAGCTTTCCACAGAGGCTCCCATCCAGAAGGAGAGTTAAAAGACAGAAGTTTAGCAAGTAAGCTGATGGTTTGGAGCTGACCCAAGAGAGAAGGTTGAAGAACACATATCAACCTTGCTGAGGCGAGCTGTGACACCAAAGATACAAACAAAAGGTACTGAATCCATCACCAAGTGGACGGAGTCCCCTCCCCCATGAGAAGGGCTTGCAGTAAACTCCATACAAACAAGTGAGCAGAGTCCAAACGTCCTCCTATTCCATCCCACAGGAGAGACCCTCTAAAAACTGGACCTCCTACCTGTACTAGGGTGCCATGGCACTCTCCTGCCTGGCATAAAACTGTATAAAACTGTACATATTCTCTACCTGCAACTCTGAACTCCCAGCACTCCCCTCTACTCTCACCCTTAGGTCTGGAAGCCTGTCCCCCATGGAGTACAGATTTTTTGGGCATTTTATCGAGAGGTGTGGACAGGGGAAGGGCACTGGCTCGGCTGTGCTGATTCTGTAGCACAGGACTAAGGAGAGGACGGTCAGATGAGAGGGAACCATACAGGAGCTGTGGTGGTGTCCTTAATTTGGTCTTTAAGCTGTTCCATTTGATACTTCAACTGCTGTATCTTATTTTCCATGATTTTTCTCTACTGACTTTTTTCTTTTGGCCTTCTACATTTTGCAATCCTTCCTTTTCAATTCTTAGAACCTTTGACTGCCTTAAAGGGACAGTAACTGTTTAGCTGTTTCCTTTTACTCTGGAGTCTTAGTTTTACAAAGCCTCACTTCCTCTCTTTCTTCAGCAGCCTCCTTAATATACCTCAATTCTTTTCTTTTTAAACAGAACTCTTAACTGCCGAAAAAGGATTCTGGCGTTGGTCTCTCAAAAGCTACTTCCTGCTGGCATTGGGCAAAGATATATGGGAAGGCCCTTAGAAGTTCTCTTCCCTAACATAATAAACTCTTGCAACCTATTCCCAAAACTTTTCTCTTTGCTGTTTTACTGAAGGCTTTTCTCACCCCAGAGGCTAAAGGCTTGTTTGCTAAAGGTTCTTATCTCCTAGTTCTATCTTTTCTCTTTCCCTCTTGTCTAAAGGCTTTTTTCTGCCTTTTTTATCCAGCTGCTTCACAGAAGAGGGTAAAGGATTTTATTGGCTTTTTTTCCCCACAGAATAAATAGTTAAAATTTGGAAAGAGAAAAATGTAGGAAAGAAAAGGAAAAACCAAATGAGAAAGGCCTGTTGTTGGCTGTCTTTCTTAGATATTTCTTTTCCCTCTAAATATTTCTATTTCTCTTTTTTTTCTTATTTGCTAAAGCTTATTTCCCTCTCGGTCCACATTCACTGAATCCTGCTCACAGCACCATTTGTTGCATCCTACTCCTGCCACCACTGGTCAGGTCCCAGGACTGGCCAGGTCTCAGGCCCAACGTAACTAGGTTCCCTAACTTCTAGATTGGCCGTAGGTCCCACTTGCCCTGAGCAGAGTTTCCCTTTGGACTTACTCTCACTGTCTACAAAAGGCTTCAGTTTACCTCCAAGTGTCCCCTTTTGGTCCATGTCCCTGGTGTCCTGTTGTGTCCTGCTGTATCCTGCTGTATCTTGCTTGCTATGCCAAAATGTCACAACCCCTTGGGCCCCTGTGGCCCTGGTCTTGATCACAGCAGGAAGGAACCAGGCATGACGAGGATTAGAAGTACAAGCTTGTAGGAGGCAAGCTAGCCCTTCTTAGCAGGGCAGCCCCGAGCAGCCTCCGCACCAGCCTTTCATTGAGACTGTACAACACAGGTGAGGGGAGTAATTAACAAATGACTACGTGCTGAAGGCTTGGGCTCTTCCACAAGGAGCACCTGTGGATGAATGTCCTGAGGGTCCACCCCTCAGCTGCAGATCATCTTGCACAGAGGTCATCTGACTCTTGGTGTACCCTACAGGAGAACACTTAGAGAACTAAAAATAGACCTGCCATTTGATCCTGCAATTCCTCTACTAGGTATATTTCCAGAAGACCAAAAATCACATTACAACAAAGATATTTGTATTAGAATGTTTATTGCAGGCCAATTCATAATTGCTAAATCATGGAAGAAGCCCAAGTGCCCACTGATCCACGAATGGATCAATAAATTGTGGTATATGTATACAATGGAATATTATGCAGCCTTAAAGAAAGATGGAGACTTTACCTCCTTCATGTTTACATGGATGGAGCTGTAACATATCTTCTTAGCAAAGTATCTCAGGAATGGAAGAAAAAGTATCCAATGTATTCAGCCCTACTATGAAACTAGTTTATAGTTTTCATACAAAAGCTATAGCCCAGTTATCGCCCAAGAATATGGAGATGGGGGAGAGGGAGGAAAGGGGAGGGGGTCGGATGGGTGGTAGGAGGGTGATTGGTGGGACCACACCTATGGTCCATCTCACAAGGGTACATGTGAATCTTTCTAAGTGCAGAATATAAATGTTTTAACACAATAACTAAGAAAATGCCATGAAGGCTATGTTAATCAGTTTGGTGAAAATATTTCAAATTGTATATAAAACCAGCACACTGTACCTATAACTGCATTTATGTACACAGCTATGATTTAATAAAAAAAATAAAATAACTTGAGGCAAATTAAAATGGAAAATTTCTGGCACATGCCAGAAATTATTGGGTATAGCAGAAGTTGCTCTGAGAGGGGAGTTTACAGTGAAAATGCCTACATGAAGGAAAAAGAAAGATCTCAAACAGTGCAACTTTATGCCTCACTTCCATAACAGAATGAAGAGTAAAAACTATGCAATCATCTCAATAGATGCGGAAAAAAGCATTTGGCAAAATTCAACAACTTTTTATGGTAAAAGCTCTCAACAAATTAAGTATACAAGGAATGCGCTCAACAGAATAGAAGCCAAATATGACATGCCCACAGCTCACATCATACCCAGTGGTTGAAAGTTGAAACCACTAAGATTAAGAACAAGGTGAGGCCACCCACTGCCACCACATACGTTCAATGTAGTGTTGAAGTCCTGGCCAGAATAATCAGACAAGAAAAAGAAATACAGAGCATCCAAATTGGAGAGGAAAAAAAATCATCTCTGTTTATTATAGGTAGCATGATTTTGTATATTAGAAAATCCCAGACTCCACCAAAAAGCTGTTAAAACTAATAAACAAATTCAGTAATGTTGCAGGATACAAAATAAATATACAAAAATAAGTTGTGTTTCTACACAGTAATAATGAACTATCTGAGAAGGCAGTTAAGAGAAAGCCTAAATGCCCACCAATCAAGGAATGGATTAACAAGCTGTGGTATATGTACACCATGGAATACTATTCAGCCATTAAAAATGGAGACTCTACAGGCTTTGTATTAACCTGATGGAAGTGGAACACATTGTTCTTAGTAAAGCATCCCAAGAATGGAGAAGCATGAATCCTATGCACTCAATTTTGATATGAGGACAATTAATGACAATTAATGACATGGTGGGGGTAGGGGAAGGAGCAACCAGAGAGAGAAAGAAGGAGGGAGGGGTGGGGAAAAGGGAGAGCAGAGAGAGGGAAGGAGGGAGGGGTGGGGAAAAGGGAGAGCAGAGAGAGGGAAGGAGGGAGGGGGTGGGATCTTGGTGTGTGCCACACATTTTGGGGGCAAGACACGATTAATTATAAGAGGGACTTCACCTATCAAATGCAATCAGTGTAACCTGGTTTCTTGTACCCCGAAGGAATCCCCAACAATAAAAAAAATAAATAAATAAAAGAGGAGAATGGGCCTGTGGCTCAAAGGAGTAGGGCGCTGGCCCCATATGCCAGAGGTGGTGGGTTCAAACCCAGCCTTGGTGAAAAACTGCAAATAAAAAGGAGAATGATCCCATTTATAATAGCATCAACAAGAATAAAATACTTAGGAATAAATTTAACCAAGGAAGTGAAAGGTCTCTACACTGAAAAGTACAAAACATTGATGAAAAATTGATAAAAACCTAAATAGATGGAGAGCTATTCTGTGTTTATGGCTTGGAAGATACCAGAGCAACTGAACTGATGGGGGCTCTTTTCTGAGGTGGGGACACCACAGAAGAGCAGGAGTGCTTGCCGAGGACTATGGTCTGTCCAGAGACCCCCAGGTCTGGGCTGCAGATAGAGCTGAAGCTGGAGTTTAGGCTAGGGGTTTGTTAACTCAGTGGCCAGCGGGGCTGTGTGTGTGGATGAAGCCTTCCTGGGAGCCAGCCTGGTGCAGGTGCACAGCTCAGGTGCCTGTGGGATCTTTTCCTCTGCCATTTGTCACCTTGTGGCAATAGGAGGCTACTGTGGCCAGGTTGTATTTTTCACGGGATGATTGAAGCATCAGATCTTTAAACCAAAGACAGTACTACTCCTGTGATCAGTGACCCTGTTTTGAGGGGTGAGGTTCTAGGTGTCCTCTAAGCAGAGCCCTGTTTCCTGCTGCCCTGGAGAGTCTCTTCTGCCTCCTTTGTGCCCTTCACGGTCCTGTTGCCTGGACCTGGTTTCCATCTCTCCATCTGGCCTCCTACAGTCAGTACCTTGTTTGGACTCTCTGGTGCTCCTTCCTACCTGTCCCTGGGCTGCTGTTTTTTTTTTTTTTAATTATCTTTCACATGGTCTTCTGTGGCTATGGAGTTTCTTGCCCTTTTTCTGTTCCCAGTCCTGGATCCTGGGGCCAGCTTGGGGTGGAGTTCACAGGGCTAGAATTGGGGCAAGAGAGAGGGAGCCATAAGAAGGCAGAGGGTGCAGCCCCCAGGGCACAGACAGGTGGCCCAGAGGGGCGCAACCATGGGAGCCAGGGCTGCGTTGACTCCCAGGGAAGAATGACAACAAGTGCCACAGTCAGGCAAGTGAGATGAACCCCAGACGTGCCTCCAGGGCGTGATATCGGGACTGCTGAGCAGCTGGCCACACACTGTGAGGAGGAGGCCAGGTGGTGTGGCAGCTTGAGTACGGGATGAGAGCAGATGGGAGTGTAGGGTGCAGGTGGCTGTGTGTGTGGGATTCTGCAGGGGAGGACTTAGCTTGAGGGAGCTCACAGCAAATGTGGCTCATTGTTGGACATGAGGGACACCTGTGCACATGTCTCTCCTTGAGGGGAAAGATCCATGGACAGGTGAGGGCCAAGGTGAAGGAGGAAGTGGAGAGCAAGGCTTTGCCCTGGAGGAGGTGAGGACACAGGGCAGATGACTGTGAGGCAGGGGGAGGAGGTGAGGATGATGCTGGGTGGAAAGGCTTTAAAGTAGGAGAGAAGGAAAGTGAACAGATTAATGCCTGGGAATCTCTGTCAAGGAGGAAAGAAGGTGGTCTCCTGGGAGCTGCAAGGGGTAGGGTGGGGTGGGGCATGCTTGTAAGGACTGCCTGGTGGGACTGAGGCGCTGTACTGGGCACTCAGTACTGGGATGACCGAGGTGGATGGACCATGAATCCGTGGGCTGAAAGAGGGTTCAAAGTGAACGAAGCAGGTGGCATGTGAGCCAGTGGTGGGCCTGGACCAAGGGTCTGGGAGCTGCAGCAGAGCAGAGGGCAGTGGTGGGTGATGGACTGGGGAAGGGACATGGCTGAGAGACTGCAGGGCTAGGGGCCAAGACGTGGTTCTGAGAATGCTCTGGGCAACTTGCTGGAGTGAGTTCAGGGGAAATTGAAGTCTTTGAAGCTGAAAATCAGGGCACTGTGGGGTGGTGCTGAGTGGCAGAGACACCTCTGTGGACAGCCATACCCCTTCCTGGGTAAACTAGGGGGTAGGGGGAAGGAGCAGAAATGTATTGATACCGGATTTTTAACACTGATTTCCAGGCTCTTGGTCTTGACGATTTGATGAATGAATCGACAGACCACAGAATGAACAGTGAGGTTTTATTTACACCTCAAAGAACCAAACCTCCTTGCAGGGCAGGAAGCTAGTGTTAACAACTCTTATGAAAACAACTCTTACAAAGAGCCAAGCCTCTTTGTAGAGCAGGATAGATATGCTACAGCTCTTACAAAGGACCAAGCCTCTTTGTAGAGCAGGATCAGCAGCAGAAGTCCCATAGCTCTTGCTCCTTCTTCCTGGATGGTCTGCTGGTCTTGTTCTTCTGCTCTATCTTCCTCGAAGGTCTGTGATCATCTGCCCCAGGTGCTCTGCTCAGGGGCCTTATATAGGTGTAATAGCTTAGCTGTGATTGGTCTATAAAATGGACCAATCAGGGATGGGCACCAGTGTTTTCCCTTGATTGGCAGGT
>CAUYQV010145390.1:0-16288 GCA_963574575.1 Galagoides demidoff | reverse complement strand
GGGGAGGGGAGGATGAGTGGAGGGTGGGTGTTTGGTGGGACCACACCTATGGTTATTCTTACGAGGGTACATGTGAATCTTTCTAAATGTAGAATATAAATGTCTTAACACAATAACTAAGAGGATGCCATGAAGGCTATGTTAACCAGTTCGATGAAAGTATTTCAAATTGTATGTAAAACCAGCACACTGTACCCCATGACTGCATTAACGTACACAGCTATGATTTAATAAATAAATAAATAAATAAATAAAACAAAAAAGGAAAGGTTATGATTCCATTTACAGAACAGAAACAAAACCCACAGTTGGAGAATATACCTATAGTTACCAGGGTTGAGCAAGAACAAGGTTAACTAAGAGATTTTGGGGGTGATGAGATAGTTCCGTGTTCTGACTATAGTGATTAAATAAATCTATACACATTTTAAGATTTCACAGAACTGAATACCAAAAAAGTTAATTTTAATGTATGCTAACTTAAGAAATAAAAACCACAGTCCTGATTTCATATTACCATTTATAGACACAATTTTTATACTAATTAAATTTTTTCTCCTTAGCAGACTGTCTCCTCAACCTACCAAATCTAATCATTTTATAAATAAATAAAGTCTTCATGAATCAAAACTGAAATATTTATTTTTAAGGTGTATTCCTGGAAGCTGGTGCCTTTTCCCCCTTTTGCAGAGAGTAATCTAACTACTATGTGAATTCAGTGTTTACAAAACACATTAATGATATTAGTCATAACTACTGGATGGAAGTGTGGGGCAAGTAAGGCACATCACTTTAACAGGGCCAATACTAAAGTACCACCCATTTCAGATCCCAATATACACGTTTTAAGTCTCCAGTATGTTTAAAAAACAAAAAAAAATGATGGGCAGCACCTGTGGCTCAAGGAGTAGGGCACTGACCCCATATACCAAGGGTGGTGGGTTCAAGCCTGGCCCCAGCCAAAAGTGCAAAAATAAAATAAAATAAAGACTCATATAATACTACACTATTAATATTTTAAAAGCATGTTTACCAGTCACTTGGTTTCAAGAAGTTCGATGTAACCTACTGGTGCAGCCCAATATGTTTTTGCAGTAATAATTAAGTCATAAGCAGATCCCTAGGAGTTTTAGTTTTGATGCCCACCACCCAGGTATGACTGTAACCAGATGGTGTGACTCATTCCATATGTCCACCAGTATGCTGCTCTTAACTGTGCCTCAAACAATTTTGTAAATAGCCATTTGCTCAATTCCAATAACAATCTGTACTGGATGATTAAGTAGCAAAGTTTAGTTAGTCTTAATAATTGTTTTTCTCCTGCTGGGGGAGAAGCTAGTTAAAATATTTTAATGGTCTATGGAAATTTATGTAGTTGCTAATAATACTGGCAGAAGTAATAAAGTTAATTTGACATTTAGATCTATCCTGAACTATTTGCTAAAAATACTACCCATAATGTTTCATACTATAAAAATCACACATTTAAAATCTAGAACAGATGAAGATGCCTTTAAAAAGTTATCAACAGTCTAGAGACTGTTGGCACCAAGACACTGTATGTACTAGGTAATCCAAAATATTAGTCTACTGGAGGTCAACATTAGAAAACTAAATACATGTCTGTGTTACAACATATATAAACATGATGTAAGTCACAATTGTCACTTTGGGTTTTCTGGAAAACCACAGATACCATACTTGTAACATAGTAAGCATCTAAAAAATAATATTCAAGTTACAACTGAAACCTAATTAAAGCATCCCAGTTAAAAGTGGTGGACATGGGCCATGCACGGTGGCTCACGCCTGTAATCCCAGCATTTGGGAGGCTGGGGCAGGTAGATTGCCTGAGCTCAGGAGTTAGAGACCATCTGCGCAAGAGCGAGACCTCGCCTCTAAAAACAGCTGAGCTTTGTGGCAGGCAGCTATATAGTCCCAGCTATCTGGGAGGCTGAATGAACAGGATCACTTGTGCCCACAACTTTGAGGTTGCTTTGAGCTATGATGCCACAGCACCCTACAGAGGGTGACAAAGTGAGGCTCTGTCTCAAAAAAAAAAAAAAAAAAAAAGTGGTAGAATCACTACAACCCCCAAACCCCAATGAAATGAAACCAAAAGAATAAAAAGGCATCAACCTACTAGGGACAGAAGGTCAGAGAACAAGACAAGCTCCCCAAAACACACTACAGTTCTCCAATAACAATATTGGAAGATAAAGGCTGGGCGCTCTTAGCACTGTGGTTACAGTGCCAGCCACGTACATCGAAGTTGGCAGGTTCGAACCCAGCCCAGGCCTGCTAAACAACAATGACTACTACAACAAAAAATAACCAGGCATTGTGGTGGGCACTTGTCATAGTCCCAGCTACCTGGGAGGCTGAGGCAAGAGAATAACCTAAGCCAGGCAACCTTAACTTCACTTAAGAGCTGTGAGCTGTGATGCCACAGCACTCTACCGAGGGCCACATAGTGGGACTCTGTCTCAAAAAAAAAAAAAATTGGAAGATAAAGAGTATTTCAGGGGATAACTGACTTCGTGGAGAAAGTCAAAACAGAAACTACTGTATGTAGAGGTGGGAGAAGCCAACTGCAAGGTGATTCGCACCACAGGACCTGTGATTCATTGATGAAACTGGATGCACATAGGGGTTTATAAGGTCAAAAATCTTTAGACTTCGAGATGTCTGAAGAAAGTTCAATCTAGAAAGGTTATAGCAAAGAGCCTCCACACTCAGATACAATTGAGGATTATTGGTAGGTACCACGTTAAAAACTGGGGGACTATTTGGAACACTACACACCATGAATGACAGATTATGTGTAGCCAGTTACCTCCCTCAATTTGGCTCCCTGAACAGTGAGTGGCAGTCAGGCTTTTTTATTCCCAAAAAGACTAGAGAAAGTATCTCTGAACTAAAAAAGTCATGAGTTTCCAAACAGTCCGGAGGGGCCTCTAAAATACAGAACAAAAGACCTACATAGATCAAAATACTTCAGTATGAGGTTATAACAGCAGGAATAAAAAATGATCATGTATATCCCTAAGAGGGAAGGAAAAAATGTGTCACAAAGAATCAGTACTAGAAATAGCATCGTCTTCTCAACAGCAACACTGAAGGTTTGAAGACAACTAAGCAATGTCTTAAAAGTTCCAAGGATAAAGTATTTTCACCTTTGTGAATGTAGACAAACTATTAATTTTAAAAATGAGGGCAGAGTAAGATATTTTAAGCTATGCAGTTCTCAAAAATGAGTTCCCATTCATTGACCTTCAGTCAGGGGGCTTAATGGAAATGTGAAGGTTCTGAACAGAAAGTCCACCACAGGTTAGGAATAAAGAGAATTCCCAGAATGAAGTCACAAGAAAAGTCTTACAATTATAGCTGCATAGCAGGCCTAGAAAGCTGCACTCCCAGAGCAGAGGATTACGAAAGTAACCAGAAATGATTTATCCAAAAACAGAAAAAGTACCTGATCCGTGTGATCATACTAAAAGGAGTGTTATATACCTTAGTCAGAGATCACCTATCTGGGAATTTATTATTGATACATACATAAAAACAAAGCAAATGAATAAACTAGATGGACAATACCAACTTGAAGAGGAGCAAGACTGTATAGAGAGAGTGAATTAAGAGAACTAAATCTAATCATCCTCCTTCTAAAGCAGTCAGTAGATAAAAGCCAAAATGGAAAAATCAAAAAGATAGCAACATTATAAATATGTTAATTAGATGCATTAAAGTAAACAGAAGAAGGGAAAAGCCAAAGGTTTCAAAGTCATTTTCTATAGTAACGAAAAAATTAGGGAAGGGCATGGATGCCTGTTTGTCATAAGCCTTTGCCTTTTTTAATTATGTGCATGTATTCTTTTCCTAGAAGTTAATATTTAATTTAAAATGAATTAAAATCAAACAGAAGGGCCGCGCCTGTGGTTCTGGAGAGTGGGGCGCTGGCCCCTATGCCGGAGGTGGTGGGTTCAGACCCAGCCCCAGCCGAAGGAAAAAACCAAACAGAAGAAAAACTGAAAATAAACTGTTCTTGCTCTTCAAAAATAAACGTAACTGACATAGGTTTACAAACTTCCCTGTAGCTTTTCCACACACTGGTGTATCTCCCCCTAGAACCACACAGAACCTCTCCCAGTGACGAGCCTTAAATTACCCAAAGACAGAGATCACAGCCCTACAGCTCCCCCACTCCCTAGTTTTCTTCTAAGCTAACAGAATTTCTGACTCCAGCGGAAATGTTCCTCTCACACAGTGTTTCAAACACCCCTACCATCTCCATTACATCCCTTGGAGCACGCTTCAGTTTGTTAGTTTATTTCTTAAACTAAGTAACCAGAATAAAGTGTAATTATGACCCCTCTCCCTCTAAAAAACATACAATGGTATCAATCAAAAAGACTGACAACTTTGTTAGAAGTCATTAAACAAAATATAATTTAACTTTTAAAAATTGCATTCCCTATTTTCGAACAATTCAAGTAAGTTTCCTATCTCCACCCTAAAGCCAGTTAATGAATTTCATTCTAATCATGTTCAGTCAGGGCTCCTTCTGGCATCATGTGAGGCTGTAAAGGCTGTTATAGGCATCTATAATCAAAGTACCCAAGTTATAAATGATGTACCATCTTTATACACGTTAAAGGAATTCAGTTGTATTTCCCAAAACAATCATTACTTTTAACTATTTGAATTAAAAAATGTACTACTGAGTGGGGAAATAATGTGAGGGGTAATAACACCCAGTGCGCAATTTCTCCACAGAACTTGCTCACTAATGTGAGCAGGACACAACATGTACAGAAAAATGGGAAATATCGGATGAGGAGACTTTCGGTTTTCAAAAAAATGCTAATAGAACAGATACAGAGATATCTAAAAAAGCAACAGTTTTTAAATTGAGATGCAGAGGTCAGCAAATTCCTTAAAGAACTTTTTTTATTTTTTCATTTATAATCTTAGTATTAAAAATTTCAATATAGGACAGTGCCTATAGGTCAGTGGGTAGGGCACCAGGCGCCAGCCACATACATTGAGGGTAGCAGGTTTGAACCCTGCCTTGGCCAGCTAAAACAACAATGGCAAGTGCAACAAAAAATAGCTGGGCATTGTGGTGGGCACCTGTAGTCCCAGCTCCTTGGGAGGCTGAGGCAAGAGAATTTCTTAAGCTCAAGAGTTTGAGGTTCCTGTGAGCTGTGAAGTCACAGTACTCTACTGAGGGTGACATAGTAAGACTGTTTCGAAAAAAAAATTTTTTTAATATAAATTTTATCTAGACAAATTGTACTTTATCCTACTTTAAATCTAAAAGCCAAACTGTTTACAGTCATATAATGCCAAAGCTTATAGATAAATGAATAAAGAACAGAGACAAATGTAATATGTAAGCAATGCCTTTATACTAAATTAAAGTCAAATGATGTCACCACACCCTGAATGTTAAAGAAGAGTCCCTCTTTTCCAATCTGCTGGATGAATCCACAATTCTCCTTCCCTCTGAAAAATAACCAATGCCTGTTGCACAGTGAACACTCATGCCTAGAAGGCTCTCTTCTGCTCCTTCCAGCTGAGTTTCATACCTATCAAAGGTTGCTCGGTAAAGTATTTGGTAATGTAATTGGTAGCGTGCTTGGTAAGTATATAATTTGAATGTTATGTAAACAATGACATGCGAATGAGAAGAACTGCTTCCACATAAATTTAATGAAGTATTTCAAAGACGCCACTAAACTGAGTCACTAGGAAAAGCTGTTATTTGACCATAGATAAGAACTTTAAAGACTGAAAAAAATAAAAAGTGTAACAATTCACCATTCAAACTGCTTTGTAAGTGCAGTGTGAATCTGGATTATATGAGAGACTAAAAATCTAATCAGTGGACCCATCTTCAAAGAAAAGTATTATGGGGCATTAGGTACCATACTTCGCCATGTATTATGCACTCCCACGTTTTTGGCCCAAACTTTTAGGAAAAGGCCCCTCCAGAGAGTAACCAGCTCTCAGCCTGGAGAAACACACCTGGGGAGAGCTAACACTGCCCTGGTAAATGTGCAGATCACACCACCCTCCAGTAGCCATTCACTTTGTGAAAGCCGACCCTTCCCTCTCTCCTAAGAGCGTCTCCCTCCCTGCCATATCCAGGGCCAGCGCCAAGATGACCACAGTATGGCTGACAGGGCACAAGCTTTTGAGATCAATTGGGTCACAGGCAGCCAGTTGGGTCCCTGGGGTGTGCATAGGGCTCCTGGTCTCCTCTTAACACATTGCTAGACCTCCACCATCACCCTGCACTCACTACTATGGCCTACCTCACCAGCCCCACCACTGCTCCCTCCCCTGATCGCAGTGTCCAGCAGAGGGCTCTTGCCAGACTGGAGTCCCATGTACACCATAGGCCCATGCAGGAGGGCACAGCAGCCCCAGAGAACCCAGTGGGCCCTCCCTGCCAAGCCATACTACCCATGTATAAGTCACATTCTTATTTTTTCCCCAAAAGGTAGGCAAAAACATAAACATTATATGCAGCAAAATACAGTAAAAGCACTGACAAATTAAGTTATATGCCAAAATTTAAAAAGCTATGCTTGCTATAATATAATATACACATATACATGTGTTACATATTTTTTATAATTGCTTGCTTTAACCTTTTTGATAAATCTAACCACCATCAATCATGACCACACAGAATAAGAAGTTTTAATTACAGTTCAAATACAGAAAAAAACAAGAGAATTAACTCATAAGACACAGCAGTACAAATATGCAAAATTTAAAAGAATTACTGTTGGAAAAGTCAGCACCATACTTATTACTTTCTGAGTAAAATTCAAAGGTAAGAACACACATTTTAATTTTAAGAAAGCATGATACAGCCATAAAACAAACATGATACATCCACAATCTGTCTCATAATTTAAAACCCAATGAAGTAAAAGCTACCATTTAAGTTAGAATTATAGAATTCACAATTCTATTTTCAAATACAGAATTCACAATTTACAGTAATCCATGGTAACTATGCATTCTTTACTGAAAGAATCAACATTTAGTTCTGGATCCCAATATCAAGCAAGTTACATCACAGCAAATCATTAAGAGCATATGCTAATCATACAATTTAAAGTTGTGAGTAGATAATAGTTATCTTCCTTATACGACTGTTACTAGAATAATGCCTGACACACAGCTAGCACTCAATATTGGCACAAAAAAAATTTTGTCCAGCACAGTTGATAAAGTATAAAAAACCATTATGCCTGGCAGACATGGTGGTTCACACCTGTAATCCCAGCACTTTGGGAAACCTAGGCAGAAGGATCACTTGAGGCCAGGAACTGGAGACCAGCCTGGGCAAATATAATGAGACCCCCGACTCTGCTTAAAAAAAAAAAAAAAAAAATGGTAAGGTTAAAGAGAAGGGAAGGTGAAATTAGCCAGGCATGATGGCACCCACCTATAGTCCCAGCTACTCAGGAGGTTGAGGCAAAAAAAGGGTCACTTCAGCCCAGAAGTTTTAAGGCTACAGAGAGCTATAATGGTGCCAACTTCACTTTATCTTAGTCAAGAGAGAGAGACCTGGTCCCAAAAAGAAAAGTTTTGCCACTTATACTAAATTGAAATTTTAATACATTTTCAAAATATTCCAGTGATACTCCACAGTAGAGTATCAAAAACTGAAAAATTAAAAATATAAATCATTACCCACTGCGACCTCATGAGGTCTCAAGTATTATAATCAACAGCTCCAAATGGGCATCTGATGGAAATTCATCCCAATGGTAATAATTGTATAAAAACAAAGACCATTTTTTTTTCCTTTTTTTTTTAATTGAATGGTAACTATGTACATTAATGCACTTCTGGGGTACAGTGTGGGGTTTTCACACACAATCCGAAACACTTCCATCAAACTGGTTAACATAGCCTTCGTGTCATTTACAAAGACCACTTTTTAACTGTTCAACTTTAATTTTAAAAAAATCAAATATCTTGGGTGGTGCCCATACCTCAGTGGGTAGGGCACCAGCCACATACACGTAGGCTGGCGTATCTGAATCCAGCCCCGGCCAGCTAAACAACAATGACAACTGCAACAAAAAAAAAAAAAAAAAAAAAATGCCAGGCATTGTGGCAGGCTCCTGTAATTCCAGCTACTTAGGAGGCTGAGGCAAGAGACTCACTTAAGCCCAAGAGTTTGAGGTTGCTGTGAGCCATGATACCATAGCACTCTACCACGGGCAACACAGAGAGACTCTATCTGGAAAAAAAAAATCTAAAATCTTGCAATTAAGATATGTCATGAGTTAAAATGCACACAAATTTAAAAGGGAGTGAAATTCCAAGTTTAAATGCACTGTCCATGTAAAATATAGTAACTGGTATTAAGAGTGTCAACATGTTTCTCAAATGTTTCTTAAGGCTAGAACAATCTTTTATAATACTATTTACTGATTATATTAATGTTACAGTCTCCACAGAACAAATAATTTATTCTAAAACTAGTCTTTAAATCACCTAAAATTCCTGTAACATAAAGGCAATTTGGGGTGCTCACTGTATTTTAAATGTTTGGGGTATCAAGTATTTCTATAAACAGAACCAGAAATATGTGTCCCAATCAGTTATGACATTTTCATTCTGCCTTATTAACTAATTGTTTAACAATATCAACTCTGAAGTCTATTTTAAAGTTTCACAATTTAAAATCAATTATACGCTCTGAATGACCATCATTCAAACATACAGGAGGATCGTCTGAAAGAAAAACAGGAAAGATTAACTCAAGAGTCTAGTAACATTAAGATGCTGGCTCAATTTATTTAAACAAAGCTATTACTAAATGAACAATAAAAGTCACAATATGTGACTACCCTGAAGTTTAGAATTCATGCTCATAGATACCACATACTGCATAATTATTTTCTAGGTAAATCAAGAAATGACAGCTGGCATGCCTCATTTTATATTTGTGCCTCCATCCCTTAGCCCCATCCTTGAATACTGTATGTGTTCAATAAATAGATATAGTGTAAGTATCATTTAATCCTCTTAACAACACTGAGCTACGCACTGCTCATCATGAATAAAGGAACTGAAGCTAACAGGAGGGATCCAGGTCAACCTGAACATACTGGCCTAGCCTAATACCTACCTTGTCCTAAGTCACAAAGCTAGTGGGTATACCAAAAATCGACTCCAAAATTCATATTCTTTCAATTATACCATGTCATCTAAACAACAAATATATAATTATTATTACACTCAATAGTTATTCTTCCTAAATTATTTTCCTGTATTGCTGCTTTTCAAGGAAAAAGATCTTGAGGAGCTATTGTCCCTTCAATGTTCTACAGCAGACATTTGACAGTTGTCATTTACCATCCATTCCCTCCTTCCCAAGAATCCAGGATTTCTGATTTGGGAACTCTAGTTGGGGATCTTTGTTCCAATGGAGTCAGGTACATGTGTCCAATCAGAGCACTGAGTGGGCACATGACCTAGGCAACACAATTCAAGCGAACTGCAAGCTCTGAAAGTGTTGGACCAACAATGTAACTGGGACCAACCATATTTGAATAGGGAAATCAAAATCACTGGATAAAGTCTTAGTGTCAGCCCATCAAAGAATTCCTTCATATTTGGCTAGGCGCCTATGGTTCAAGTGGCTAAGGCGCCAGCCACATACACCTAAGGTGGTGGGTTCGAATCCAGCCCGGGCCCACCAAACAACAATGAGGGCTGCAACCAAAAAAATAGCCAGGCGTTGTGGCGGGCGCCTGTGGTCCCAGCTACTTGGGAGGCAGAGGCAGGAGACTCGTTTGAGCCCAGGAGTTGGAGGTTGCTGTGAGCTGTGATGCCACAGCACTCTACCCAGGGGGACAGCTTGAGGCTCTGTCTTAAAAAAAAAAAAAAAAGAATTCCTTCATATTTTTAAACCAGTTTGATTCAGGTTTTCAGTTACATCTCAAAATCCAAACGGATAAAGATTGTTATTAGGATGTTTCTCACTGCAATGTCTTTTACACACAGCATTGCTCCTTTACTCAAGGAATGGCTTTTCATGCTCGTTAATAATGCTTCTCATCTATTGGGCATCTGTCATATACCAGACATTATGTGAAATGTTTAACATACATTGTCTCTCAGTATTTAAAAAAAATCTACATCCACAATTTGCCAGGGAAATCTTATCCTCACCATTTCATCTACCAGAGAACTCAAGCTCAAAGATACTGCATGACCATGCTCAATACCGCATAACTAATACTTGGTTACAGAATTCAAAACCACGTTTACCCATTTCATCAGTACTTGGTCTTTCAACTACATGAAGCTGCCTGGCACGTGGAACTTGTACTTAAAATTCTTTGCTCAGGCATCAATTTCTCAAAGAAGTTTTCTGTATCTGCTTTATAGAAAGGAACTAATGCCATGTATTTTAACTATGTTTCTACATTTAGAATACTAGTTCCAAAGGATAGTAAGATTCAGGTAACTCCACTGCCTCCCGCAGTGTATGACACAGGTCAAGTAAGAAATAAATATTTGTGAAATAAGGACTAAATAGAGAAATGCAGTCCTATTTATTACACACTAAATACCAGTAAGATAAGCAGTTGTCCTTATATTGAGATATCTTTTTAGATTGAAAGTTTCGGAAATGTGAAATCTAGGAAAAAATTTGAAAATACTGCATTCCTAGGCCTTATATATTTGTTTCTGTACTTATAAAGGATTACACAAAAATGTAAGAAATGCAGAACAACAAATACATACGTATATTTCCCAAACCAAATACTTTAAAATGCATCAAAAAACCATGTGTTTAGTAAAGCAGGACATACTTTTTTTTTTTTAAACACACTTATCAAGTGAAGGACATACTTGTTAAGTAGGTAATAAAAGTCAAATTGGTCTACTGGCATAATTTTAGAACCAAAGTTGTCCAATGTTAAGTCCTGAACGTTCTAGATTTACTTCTTATTTATAAATGAGAAGTATGAATGAGACTCTATCCTAGATACGACTTAGCTCTGTGATTCTGCTATAATTCAAGAATATCACTAACCAGTAACTTCTCTGACTATACAACCTAAAAGTAACCTTAGGAACTTTCCTATCACATTATTTTAATACTCTGCATGGTACTTATCCCTGACATGTTTCTTATTTATTTACTCATGTTTTACCTTCTCCCAGGCTAGAATGTAAGTACCAAGAGAACAAAAAAGTTGCAATATTTCATAAGCACATCCCAGGGATTCACACAAAACCTTGTAGACAACCAATAAATGTTTGCAGAAGAAGTAGTAACACCCAGGAAAAGCTAATAATGCTGCTTTGTCCAACTTAAAAAAACAAATACTAGTATATACTGGGCTTGTCCTACATTTTCAACTTCTAAGAAATCAGTTCTTCTAAGAAATCAGTTTTCCCTTGCATTTTTTAACTTTTAAGAAATCAGTTTTCCCATAGAGGATAAATGTATGTACTCTGTCTCAAGCATTAATCTTACAAAGGTTTTAAGAATTTTTAGTAGCCACTACTTTGTCAGTAACTTTCTTTGAATCCAAGATAATTAATGGAAAAGCATCCTATCAGTTCCAAAATCATCTGCAAACTTTCCAAATGAAGTTTCACAGCACCAAAAATCTTATAAAAATAAAATTTAATGAAGCAAAGAACAACAAACGCAAACCACTCCAGTAATTCATGACGGTAGTCTCTTTCTGAAACAATGCTGTCTTCCCATCTCTCCCCCTTTCTGGGTATAGCCAGGGCATTAGGGATAGATACATAAGTCTCACAGATACCGCCACCATATTTAGAAATCACACAGCTCCTAGCCGATACGTGAATTCCATTAAAACTTTCCCCAAACTCCTCAAGACTCTCTTCAGACCTTAAAGATAAACCCCTACAGCCTAAAATTGACTCTTCTACCTTCCCACCCTCACTTCTCTTGAACTTTTCCCTTGAGATTCATCACATCTCTGCCATCAAGACGTTTTAATCTCGCTCTTCCTAAATGCCTGTTTTCTCCCATTTACCTAAGTACTCTCCACCCGAGGGAAAAAGCTCAGAGTACGCGTCCCTCCTCGCTCTCACTCCAGCTTCTTCCCCCACCCCCACGCCCAGCGCCCGGCAGGTGCCCGGCTCGGAACCGTCGCGCCCCGGCAGCTGAGAGGCGGGGCACACAAAGAACCGGGACTACCCTCTCCAGCCTCCTCGCGTCTTTCCCCTACAGCCCAGCCCAGCCCGGCCGGCGCCCTAGAGAGCGGAGGACCGAAGGAGATGGCAGCCTGCTCAGCGAGGACCCTAGATGTTTGTCCCGGCCGCCTCCTCTCTGACCCCAACCCCGCCCACGTCCCACCCAGGAAGGATGCTTTGAAGCTAAACCCTTGCCAGGCAAAACCGAAAGCGCATCCTCAGCCCGACTGCCCGGCGAAGCGCATCCCGCCCGCCACCCTCCCCCGCCTGGCCCCAAGAGCCGGCGCCCAACTGCCGTCCCTGGCTGGAGCGGCCGCCCCCGACGGCCTCCCTCGCAGCCCAGCGTCTCCCCGGCCCTGGCAGGGCCCCTGTCCCGCCTCCCACTCCCCCACCTCCTTGGGAAGGGCCCGACACCATCCCGGCGGCCCCGCACTCACAGGCTGCCAGAGCAGGAGGTACAGACGAAGGAGCCGACCGTCATGTTCACATAGGTGGGGCCGCGCTGGTCGCAGTCAAAGCACTTTCTGTTGTGCGGGAGGCCGGTCATGTCCCGCAGCATCTTCAGGTGCTTCTCCTCCTGCTTCCGCTTCGCGCTGGCCGCCATGGCCGCGGCGCCGAGGGAGGAGGCCGGCAGGGCCAGGAGCCGGGCGGCGCTGCGCCGGGGGCCCGCGGTCCCACGGGCCGCCCTGGCCGCGGCCGCCGCCCTCCGTCTGCGCGCGCCGCCCGCGCCGGACCCGGCCGCCGCGGCTCGGCTCGACTCGGCTTGACGCGGCGCGGGCGCTGCACAGCGCGGGCTGACGGACCACACGAACCGTCCGGACCGGGACAACCGCCGCAGCCGCCACCTTCCCGACTTCTCCGGAGGGGAATAGACAAGGAAGGCGCACGGCAAGAGGAGGCCCGCCCCGGACGGCCGGTGGCCAAGTGTTGGCTCGCGCCCTCTGCTGGTCAGGAGGAGTCACTGCGGCCACGCAAGGACTGTGTCTGGGGTGAAGGAGACATAACGGTGCTAATAATAATAGACTTCTTTTTCTTGAGCTCTTATAATGCAGAGCGTTGCATGGGGGTTACCTGTCTCCCTGCTTAAAATTCTCCGATGCCTTCACACTGCTTTAGTTTCAAATTACTCAATGTGCCCTAAAAAGTGCCCCCAGAGTCTCTAGTGCCTGCCTCTGTCGCTCCTTCACTCAGCCTCAATAGATCTGAGTTCGTTCCCTGAGCGCTGCAAGCTCCTTTCTGATTCCTGCAGGAACCTTGTTTCTACGCTGCTCTCTAACTCAGGGTTTCTGCCACTCGCCACTTTGGGCCAGTTAATTTGGGGTGGAGGTGGGGGGCTGTCCTATGCCCTGTAGGGCTCAGGGCACCGCCATTCCTAGTCTTTCCCACTAGATGCTGGAACGACTCCCCTCGCTAGCAGGGGCAACCTAAAATCCGCCGACATTGCCACCTGTGGAGGGAGGCTGAGGGGGTGAAATCACCTGCTTGAGAACCACTGCCGCACATGCAAGGCCAGACTTCCCATTAGTCACATGGGGTTCGGCTGTCACCTCCCTCAGACCATCCCCAATCAACCTCCCCAATGTCGCAGCTCCTTCCTCAAAGTTGCCCTCCAGCAAACTGCTGTGTTGCGTTTTCTTCAAAGCTCTAGCTATTTGAAACCCCTCATCTAACTTAGTGTGCGCTGTGTGTCACCTGCCTGGGCTGTCCCTCTAGGCTCCAAACAGCTGCCCCTGTGTTTTCTACACTGCCTCGCCCCTTACTCCTCCTAGAGCTGCCGACTACGCTGTGGAATGAATATGTGGGATATCTCACCTAGTCTTCTCAACAACCCTTTGAGATAACGCCTTATCGTTACTTTCATTTTACAAATCAGGAAAATAAAGCTCTAGAAGATTAGATAAATTTACCCCAACACACGTGTGGAGAGTCTGGGATTCTAACCCAGACAGTCCAGGCTGTTGGACCTAAATCTTTTAATCACTGCAACAGTCAACTGCAGGTAGTTAAGATAGAAATCATAGCCGCCTGTCATTTCCCAAAGGAGTACAGGAAACCCCAGAGGCACGAAGTTCCAGAATCATTCAGCTAGTGAATAGGGAAGTATCTGAGTTTCCTAACTGCCAAGGCCAACCCTCCACATTTGCCATGAAAGTGGATGAATCGACCCACTGAAGCCGCATAGTAATATACTACTATTAATTATAATTAGTGTTTTAAAAGAAAGGGCCAGGTAGAGTGGCATATAGATTTTTTGAAAAAAAATTATGGAAGCTGAGCCGATTAATCAGGTCATAACTAATATGCTTTATCAATACCCTTACCCAGACCTCCAGACCCCCTCCCATTATTTTGAAGCGAATTCTAAACATTATACCATTCATCTGCAAATAGTTCAGTTTGTGTGACTAAAAAATAAGAAAACTTTCTCTTTTTTAAACTTAACCATGATGCCATTAGCACCCCTAAGAAATTAACAATTCCTTAAAATCATCAAATATTCCACCCATGTTCAAGTTGCCTTTATGTCATCAATGTTTTTTAAAGATTTTTATAGTCTTTTTGAATCCACACCTTGTGTTTCGTTAGCATGTCTCAAAAAGTTTCTTTTATCAGGCAGCTCCGGGAGCTCAATGGGTAGAGCGTGGGCCACGCACACGGAGACTGGCCCAGGCCAGCTAAACAACTGCAACAACAACAAAATAGCTGGGCATTGTGGCGGGTACCTGTGGTCCCAGCTACTGGGAGGCTGAGAATAGCTTGAGCCCAAGAGTTTGAGATTGCTGTAACCCCAGGGCGACAGCTTCAGACTCTGTCTCAAAAAAAGTTTCTTTTATCCTTGGGGTTCCCCCCCCCCTTTCTCCTTTTTTTCCTTTTTTCCCTGCACTTCATTTGTTTTAAGAATTGGGTCCTTGGCTCGGCACTTGTACCTCAGTGGTTAGGGCACCGGCCACATGCACCAGGGCTGCTAAACAACAATGACAACTACAACAAAAAGCCGCTGCGTTGTGGCGGGTGCCTGTAGTCCCACCTACTTGGGAGGCTGAGGCATGAGAAACGCTTGCGCCCAAGAATCTGAGGTTGCTGTGAGCCATGATGCCACAGCCCTCTATCCCAGGTGATAGCTTGAGACTCTGTCTCAAAAAAAGAAAAAGAATTGGGTCCTTTTTGCTATAGACTCAGTTTCTCCTAGTTGGTATCATTTCACATGTCCCTCTGTCCTCTGTACTTCCTAACATTTTTACTTGGATCTCATTCACTCATATCCAGTTCAGTGTCGAGGGTGGGGGGGTTGGGTTGCAAAAACTTGATATCATTGTGTTCTTCCATCCTGAAGCACCTTGTTGGGACCGAGGGCATCTGAATTCATAAATTCACTAAGGATTACAAAATGGTGAGACTCTCATTCTCATTCTTTCTTCCTTTATCAACGAAAAACATTTCTATAAAGAAAAAAAAAAAACTTCCTCTCACCTACTGTTCAGTCCAGTTTATGTCAAATAGGCAGGATAAACATGTATTTGTTTTTCATTTACTCACGAATCTTCAAAATAACATATTGGTGGCTCAGTGCCTGTGGCTCAATTGGCTAAGGCGCTAGCCACGTACACCTAAGGTGGCGGGTTCGAATCCAGCCCAGACCCGCCAAACAACAATGACAGCTGCAACCAAAAAATGGCCGGGCGTTGTGGCGGGCACCTGTGGTCCCAGCTACTTGGGAGGCGGAGCCCAGGGGTTGGAGGTTGCTATGAGCTGTGATGCCATGGCACTCTACCCAGGGGGATAGCTTGAGGCTCTGTATAAAAAAAAAAAAAAAAAAAGAATACGAACTATAGAAATATGTTTAAACCCGTTGTATGTACAGTAACATACAATATTTCTTAGCACTGGAAGGTGATGTGAAACCAATATATTATTATTATTATTTTTTGAGACGGAGCCTCAAGCTATCCCCCTGGGTAGAGTGCCATGGCATCACAGCTCACAGCAACCTCCAACTCCTGGGCTCAAGCAGTCTCCTGCCTCTGCCTCCCAAGTAGCTGGGACCACAGGCGCCCGCCACAAC
>CAUYQV010145389.1:0-10959 GCA_963574575.1 Galagoides demidoff | reverse complement strand
TCCATTCAATGTGCTATTGGCTGAGGGTTTGTCATAGAAGGCATCTTTCAGTTTAAGAAATATCCCATTTATGCCTATTTTCTTAAATATTCTTATGCAAAAAGGATGTAGAATTTTGCCACATGCTTTTTCTGCATCTTTTGAGAGAATCATATGGTCTTTGTTTTTGCTTCTAGTTATGGGATGAATTACATTATGGATTTGCATATCAGCTTGGCATTCCTGGGATGCAGCCCACCTGTGTATAATTTATTTCAAGTGTACCTGAATCCTATTTGCTAGGATTTTGCCAAGTATTTTTGCATCAATATTCATTAATGATATTTGTAGTTTATTTTTTTTTTTTTTGGTGGGGGAAGAAATGGGGAATCTTTCCTAATTTGGGCATAAGGGTTATATTTGCTTCATAGTGGAGCTGGGGAGGGTTCCTTCTTTCTCCATGTTTTGCAACAAGTTTTTCAAATTTCATACAAGCTATTCTTTGAAGAAATTAGGAGGATTCAGGTGTAAAACCATCTGGCCTAGGACTTTTTTGTTGTTGTTAGAAGCTTTTTTATTGTTGTTGCAATTTCAGTGCATGATAAGGATCTGTTCCAGGGATGCATTTCTTCCTCTCTAAGTCTAGGTAGGTAATGTTATTCCAGGTATTGGACCATTTCCTCCACATTTTGAAATTTCTGATATAAAGCTTTTTGCAGTATCGGGTAGTGATCTCATATACCTCTGTAGTATGTGTTATTTCTCCTTTTTCTGTTCCGATGGACATCATTAAAATTTTTACTTTTCTGTTTAAATTTGCCAATAGTTTATTGAATTTCTTTCATCTTTTCAAAGAAAAATCTTTATTAATCTTCCTAATCATTGCTTCATTTTTTTTTTTTTTGAGACAGAGCCTCAAGCTGTCCCCCTGGGTAGAGTGCCATGGGCTCACTGCTCACAGCAACCTCCAACTCCTGGGCTCAAACGAGTCTCCTGCCTCTGCCTCCCAAGTAGCTGGGACCACAGCGCCTGCCACAATGCCCGGCCATTTTTTGGTTGCAGCCATCATTGTTGTTTGGCGGGTCCGGGCTGGATTCGAACCCACCACCTTAGGTATATGTGGCTGGCACCCTAGCCGCTTGAGCCACAGGCACCGAGCCCATTGTTTCATTCTTGACTTCACTTATTATGATCTAAATTTGGTGATTTCTTACTTCTCCTAAGTTTGGAATTGGATTCTTTTTTTCCAAGCACCTTGAGATGATTCATTAAATTGTCAATTTGCATTCAATCTGGTTTTTCAATGTTGTCACTTAAAGTGATAAATTTTCCTCTTAGGACTATTTTTGCATGATCTCATAGGTATTGACAGCTTGAAGCTTCACTGTCATGTCATTTAAAGAATCTAATTTCTTCTTTATCTATTCCTTGACCCAAATGTTGTTCAGATAAAAGTTATTTGTTTCCATGACTTTGTGTGGGCATAAAGATTTCTGTTGGAGTTGCATTCTACTTTTAATCCCATTCTGGCCCAAAAATACATAAGATATAATTTCTACTCTTTTAAATTTGTTTAAGCTTGATTTGTGTCCAAGAATTGTGATCAATTTTGGAGAAAGATCCATGAGCTGATAAGAAGGATGTGTAGTCATTATAACTGGGGTGGAGTGTTCTGTGTATGTCGCTAAAGCTCATTGCTTCTAGAGTCATAGTTAAGTCCACTGTTCCTTTGTTTAGTATCTGCTTAACAATCTGCCCATCTCTGTCATCTAATCTATTAATGAGACTCTCTACTCTTTGACCCTAAAGAATTCAAGTGCCCAGCATTATTGTGTTGAAGAATACAGACCAATTAGGCTGATTTTTATAGATCGGGAAGCATTTAATTTAACTACATACACATTTAGAATTGAAATGCCTCCTTGTTTTAAGTTCTTTTGACAGTATACAGTGTCCATTTTTGTCTTTCTTTACTCTGTTTCATTAAACCCAACCCCTGCTTTCCTCTGATTTCCAATTTGCCTGAAATATGTTTTTCCAACCCTTCTCTTTGGGTCTTCTTTTGTCCTTGGAGGTGGTTCTGGAAGACAAATATACTTGCCTATGCCCGTTTAGTGATGAATTGAAGCCATTGCTGTTTATGGAGAGAACTAATATATAGGGAGGATTTCTATTCATCTCTTTGGAAGTCTACTGCCTTAATTTATCCCTTGGGCCATTGTGAAAGGTATCCTTTGTCCTTGAAGTCCCATGTGTCTTGACTTTGTTGGTGGTTCCTTGTATTGGTCTAAGTACTGTTTTGAGAACTTTCTGCTCAGATGATCTTGCAATGACAAATTTCCTCAATGTTTGCTTGTCAGTAAAAGATTCAAATTCTACATAGAATATGAAACAAAGCTTAGCAGGATACCAAATCTCAGGATGGATTATTTGTTATTTTTCTGGAGAAGGTTAAAGTTGGGATTCCACTATCTTCTAGATTTTAGAGTTTCTCCTAAAATTTCCCTGTCACACTAGTGATTTTCCTCAAGTACGTAAAATGCTGCTTGCCTTACTGGGCTGCCTGAAAATTTTCTTTTTTTCATTTTTTCTTTTTTTTTTTTTTTGTCTTTGGTCAAGTTAATTACTATGTGTCTAGGAGATATCATGTTTAAATTGAATTCCTGCAGTTCAAAAACTATCTAATGTCTCTGTGTCTGGCAATGCTTGGAACATTGTCCACTATAATGTCTTCTACAAGTGCTTCAGTGCGTTGGGGATGCTCTTATTCTCCTTCATGGCTACTTATCATTCATATGTCTGTTTGTTTTGAGTAGTCTCATATCTCTCTGAGAGATTGCTCTGCTTTTGTAGTCTTATGGTATATCTATAATGGTTTGGTTAGCTAGAGAGTCTTGTCTTCTACTTCTGAGATTGTTTCTTCCTCATGTTCTAATCCATTGATAAGGCTCTCTACTCTTTGACTGCCTCTTTCGATTCTTTAGCCTCTGTTATATTATTCCTAATTATGTCCAAATCTTTAGTGACTTTGTCTTTAGCTTCTTAGATTTCCTGAGACAATTTTTAGCCTTCTTTTCCAACTTCTCTTCAATTACATTCATCTTATTTGCTATTAGTATTTTGAATTTCCTTTCTATCATTTCAATAAATTCTTTGTGGATGACATTTCCAGCTATAGCTCCATTACCCTTACCTTTCACGTTACCAGGGATTTTTTTTTTTCAAATTATTATGAGGGTACAAATTTTTAGGCTACAGTGTTCTCACTTCCATGATAATTTTCAAGTGAGTAGAACACCCTCACATTTTGCACATCAGTTTAGATCACACCAATTGCTTCTCTCCTCCTGCCAATTACCCTCCCTCCTCTCCTCTCCTTCTTTCTAGACCATATCTGTGTTTTATATTCATCTTGGCATGTAATTGTTTACAAATTGGGGTCGTATTAGTATTGAGTATATTGAATATAATTTTTGTCTTTCTTGGGGTACTTTACTAAGAAAAATCTGTTTCAGCTTCATCTAGGTAAATGAAAATGATGTAAAGTCTCCATCTTTTCTGATTTCTGAATAGTATTCCATGATGTACATATGCAGGTTTGTAAATCCATTCATGGGTTGATGCAGGACAAAGTGGCACCACGACCTGCCGCCTTATGCCTGGAGGTGTTGATGCTGTGGTGGATGGAGGAACCAGCTTGCTGGAAGGGCAAAACACCTTAGGAGGAGACACTGGCACCTTACTGTCTCCCCCACACACTTCTGACTGGTATATTTCATGGATGAGCTTTGCTGTCTCTTCCCTGTGCACTTCTGACTGGTGAATTTCGTGTAAGTTTCCAAGGCTTGAGAGTTCATTGGACAGCTGGCTATAACTGATGAAGACCCACACCCTAAAAGTCAACAACTGAGTTCCAGGCAAAACAACCCCCTGCCACTATATAAACCCCTGAGCAGAGAACCTGGAGACAGACCTTCAGGAGGGAGCAGGAGAGCTTGTTCCCTTCCTGGGTTCTCTCCACCAGGAGGTTTGGTTTTTTTGTCATTGTTGTAATTTTTGTTTCTGTGAATAAATCCTGACTTATCACTGATCCTGGGGTCCTTTGATTCATTCTTCAAATCACAGAGACCAAGAACCTGAAACTCTGGTATCAATTTCTACATTATTCTATTCTATAGACCCTTATCTCTCTTTCAGTGTGAGAGATAAGGGTTGTTTTGATCACTGTAGTCTTGTAGTATAATGTAAAGTCAGGTAATGTGATGCCTCCATATTTGTTTTTATTTCTAACAATTGTATCTTAGCAGAGGGTGGAGGAAGATGGTGGACTAGAGACATCTCTTTGCCTGCTAGTTGTAGTAAGAAGGAGAAAGTGGCCTTCACCAACCTCTTGCCATGGGAATCTACACAGAAACATCACTCTCGGGATACAGTGATGCATCAGGACACTTCAGAAGCCAACAAAGAGGTCTGGAGCTGAAGAATACCAATGCAGAAGGCATGTGCTTTGTATTGGCACAGGTCAGCTCTTCAGCTGGCTCTCCCTTTAAGAACTGCGGACCGGAGAGGGTGGTCATGCAGTATTTCAATTTTGGACTAAGCTGCTTGCTGAAGCAGTGAGTAGAATCAAATAGCATCTGAAGACCAGTGTTGAACCTCTGGGGGTGGTGGTTCTCCAATTGGCTTTGCTGTTGGCACCCACCATTCTGTGAAGATCACACACATGTGAAAGGAACAGTCTGTGGGGTCATAGAACACAAACAACTCTGGCACACCTGCTGAGCTCCAGTGGCCATACTTGGTGTCAGCTCAGCACCCCTACCTTTCCTATAAATGGCCACTTCATTGTCAGGGGACACTGTCTGACAGGCTTGCTGGGAAGTCTGGCAAAAGTTTTGGCACCATAGCCCCACAGGGACTGAATGCTTATGAGGCAAACAGGCTGGATTGAGAGCAAAGAGGACAGAAAGAAAAGATCTGGTCCCCTTTGTAATTTAGAGATTGGCTTCCTACCCTATCATACACAAAATATCAAGAGTGTATTCTCCGTCTCCTAATGATACTGGAATTTCATCTTTAGTAGGTCCTTGGTCTTGGTGATTCGAAGAATGAATCCAAGGACCATAGATTAGTGGTAAAACAGGCTTTAATTATAGAAAATAATACAAAAACACTAAAGCTCCTGACAGAAAGAGGAACCCGGGTAGAGGAGGACACTCTCTCACTTGCTCTCTCTATCTCTCTCTGGGCAATGTGCCTAGGGGTATATATTGTCAACCCCAGTCCTCTATAGTTATATTTAGCCTGTACTCAGTAGCAAATGAATGGCTACAATCTCTTTCAGTCCCAGGCTTAGGAAACTTAAATGAAATTAACCAGGCCTAGGAAATGAGGGGTTCCCTGTTTAACACAAGCGGAGGGAGACCTAATGCTCTGGTGTCTCCCCAGCAATTTTCTGGCCCCTCAGTGTCCTGAATCCTCCAACAGCGCCCCCACTGCCTACTCTCCATTCCTCTCCCAGGTGCCACAGCACCAACACCACCAGGGCTAAGATGGAAGGTCCTCCAGCTCAGCTCAGCTCAGCTGGCTGGGATGCCACCTGTCCTGTATCATTAACATCACATGCCACTTGGTGTCCAGGCAATATATTGCAATATACACACACAGACACATGTGCACAAGTGCACACACACACAGAGGTATATTTATATTTTTCTTCTTTTTTCAATATTTTCCTTAAGTTTATCTTTTTATTTTTCTGTCTTATACTGTTGTTGTTGCTGATTATCTGGTTAGTGTCATTTTTTGGTTGGTTGTATTTTAATTTTTTCCCTTTCACTTTTTTCAATAGCAAGTGCTCCTCTATTTTTGTTATGCTTTTTTGGCCCCTTTTATTCTTTCCTTCTTTTTTTAATTTCTCTCCTTTTTCTTTCTTCTGGCATTGATTTTTCTACTTTTCTAATACTTCCACATAAATTTCTCATACAACACCTAGGATAACCTTTTTTGTCCTTTTTACACAATTCTATTTTTAATTTCTTATTACTATTCTCAGGGCTAACTGATTAGTGATGCAGAGGAAAACACTGCAGACAAAATGAATAACATGAAAGGGAGACTGAGGCTCGCTCCAGCACTCAGTAACTACCTATCTTTTTTGATCCTCTTATGTACTCTAAAACATCTGATAAAAGTTTGAAATAACAAATAGTTAAGAAAGGGAGGTGAAATCAAGGAAACTGCCATACAGTGCAATTACTGCTGAGCACATATACAAGTGCTACAAATTGAGAACATTTTGCTTGGGGGTAAACCACAAGGGTGCCAAGCTGTCTGTTCCGTTAGCCCATTTCCTTAAACTAAAACTAGCAACTATTGTGTTAATGAAGAGAAAGGAACAAAGTACAGTGGCCCAGTGCCTCAACAGGTGTTCAGCCCCCAGCTACAACCCAGCATGGCCCTCCAGCACATTCCATTCTGTGAACTGTAATTTTATGCTTTTCAGCAGGCCCAGGCATGTCCTCAGAGTAAGGGGACTGCATGGTAGGGCCATGTTCCTCAGAGAGCACATGAGGCTAAACTACCATGTCTGAGCATGGGAGGGGGGGGGACTGTATTCCTTCAATTTGTTATATATTTGTATTATTTACCTTTTACTTTTTACTCTTCTCTAATGGCTGGGAGTGGATTATGAAATTTGTCTGGTGTGGAGGGGTCAAAGCATTGGTCTGACTGAAGGAGGCCACAAGTTTGCAGTCTTGGGTGTCCTTCTAGCTTTGGCCTTTGGAGAGAAAGTATTCATAGGTCCCTCCTGTGACAGAATGCTGATTTCTCTCTATAGTTGGTCTTGCTTTTTCCCAGACTGATAAGGAAGTTCTGACTTTGAGAAACCAACCCAGCCTGCCTCCAAAGGTCCTAGATATGTGGCTATTGTTAAAGCCCCCTGCTGAACACCATTTCTCCTGTCATTTTTGTTCTCTTACGATTCTTTTCCTCTCCATTTTATCAATTCATTTATTCCACTTTCCTTTTTTTCCTCTTTTTCTTTTCCTTTTCTCTCTCCCTTATCACTCTTTATGTTTATCTTCCTTTTGGCCCTATACCAAAAGGCCACTGCAACACCTAAGCTCTGAGACAAGGTAATTTAAAGTAAGGAAGTAATGATAAGGAAAAAGAAGGAAAAGGAAGTGAATAAGAAGAAAACACACATATGAAGAAACCAACAGAAAAATTCTGGCAACATGAAACACCAAAATAGAGCAGCATCTCCAAGGGATCATGAGGCAGCTACTGCACAGGATTCCAAATATAAAGAATTAATGACAGAAAGGGAATTTATAAAATGGAATGCAAAACAATAAAGAGAATTGACAAGAAAGTAGAAAAAAGAGAACCAAGTATTGAATGAAAGTTATAAGGAATACAGACGGATTTGGTGGAGCTTAAGGACTTCAATGAGAAAATCAGAAAACATACAGATACATGAGAAAACATCAATAACAGATTAGACCATGGACAAGAAAGACTCTCAGAGATTGAGGCCATAAAGCTCTTTGGCTAACCCAGGCAGGGATATAGCACAAAAGAAGAGAGAGAAAAAAAATATATATATATACACCCAGAGAATTATTGGGCTTCCCAAAGCATTGAAGCATATGAATTATAGACATTACTGAAGGGGAGGAAGAACAACCCAAAGGATTGGAAGCCCTAGTTGAGGATATAATAAACGAAAATGTCCCAAGTATTACTAAAGATTCTGAAACACTTATTTCAGAAAGATATCAAACCTCGGATTGACTCAACACAAATAGAGCATTTCTAGTACATATTGTAATGAACCTGTCCAAAATCAAGCTGAAAGAGAAAATTCTACAAGCAGCCAGGTAAGCACCAGTTAACCCACACGAACAGCCATCAGGATGACCACAGACTTCCCAAATGAAACTTTGCTAGCCATAAGGGAACAGTCATCTCACTTAACCTGTTTAAACAAAACAAATGTCACCCCAGAATTCTGTATCCTACTAAACTAAACTTCAATATAGATGAAGAAATCAAATTCTTTACTGATGTGCAAATATTAGGGAATTTCACCACAATATGACCAGCTCTACATGAAATGTTCAAGTCTATTCTCCACAATGGTCCATCAGCAAAATAATATTCATAAGCTAAAAGGAAAAAAAAAAACCTAGCTTTCACAATGGTGCAAAGGACAAAACTAAACAAAGGACCTTCACAAAATAAGATGAATAGAAGTCCATCATGCTTATCCATTCCCTCAATAAATGTTAGTGGCTTGATTCCTCACTGAAGAGGCACAGGCCTGTGATTACACAGTAGCCCTCAGGGAGCATATTCATAATGGGTGGGTTGTAGACACTTGTTGACCCTCCCTATTCAACTAGCCCTGGGAGAGTCCTTCATCACTCTCATGAGGCAAACCTACTCCTGGTCCTCTCAGAACTGACTTGATGGTTCCTAAGTTGGCAGGTCTGTCAGGCAGGGATTTTTTTCCAGAAGAAGAACACTCTAGTGACTACTCAGGAAGATTACCTAGCCCCAAGGACAGCAAAGACAAAGAAGTCCCCACCTAGAGAGGCCAGGCTGTGAGAGAATTGAGCATTGTGGCTCAGACCCTGTGTACTCCCCTATTGCAAGAGGCTTACACTTGGGGAAAGTCTGCTGTGTGGCCTCCAAACAAAGCCGGCTAGTGGTTGTCAAGCTTTGCCTCTGTTTGGTTGCATAAATCTCACCCAGGAATGGGGCAGAGATTGTAAATTGTCCATCAACACTCCTTCTCTCCTTCCGTAACAGAATTGTCACATTCCCTGGGGACATGACCACTGAGAATACCTGATCCCTGGTTAGACATGGCTGAGTGACTTTGTTCGAGCTAATGGAGTGTAAGCAAAGATGGTGTGTCCTTTATGGAAACATCCTGCCCGGGTCCACCTCTGTCTTCCTGCCAGCTGGAATGTATACGGTATGGCTAAAGCTGGAGCAGACCCCAAAATGACCCTGGGAAAAGAAGGCAAGCATACAAATCCCCAGATGGAAACAAGAAAGGAGTCTCAGTGTCAGGCCCTGTGGAACACTCTGCCAGTCCTGATCTCACACCTCTGGACTTTTACACGACAAAATTTTTTCCTTATTTAAGCACTGTTGTGAGTTTCTACCATTCAAACCAAACTTAATCATAAAGAGGTAATAAAACCCTGTGTCTGTATACCTAAGCTTGGTTTCCAATGAATTTCATGAGTAATGTAGCTGATACTTTGATTTTTAAACAATTTCTACACTACACGTTTTAATTATATATTTGTATCAATAATATATGTATGTAGAAAAATAGAAAATTATGATATTATACACTTAGTAACTAACCATATCCCAGAAAGGGGACTCAGCATAACACCAAGGTTGAGACCTTACACTCTGGACACAGATGATCTGTGTCATCTCTGTAAAGCCATGACAGGACTTTGTGGTCCTTGCCTCCTCACTGTTACTCTGTAGGTGCAGGGATGGCATAGTTAGAGCGTGAATATGTTAACAAGGTTCAAGGCTACAAAAAGTTGCTGTTACATGTATAGTTACTGTCAAAATTCAATTTGCTTTAACTATTACCATTTATACCTGGATAGACACATTTACACAATGAACCTGGCATTTACATAAATTACATACTACATTTTGAAAAAATTAACATGTTTCAAATGTAAATGTCAAAAATTACATCCCTTCATATTTTTTATATAGCCATTAAATTTATGGCACAAACCAAAGGGTATATGGAACTTCAGGGCTTCTGGGTAAAATCTGACCAGCACCTGTTGTTCTTCATAAAATTAAGGTAAAATCCACCAACATTAACATCACTTTTTACACTCCTTAAAGTGTGCGGCCCAGGACCTTTAATGCATTCACAGTGCTGGGCAGCTGTCACCGCTCCTAGGTACAAAGCTTTTCTGTCATCTAAGGACCCCAGCAACAGCCAGTTTTCTTCTCCAGCCCCCTCTGGCCCTGGACAGGGCAGATGAGCTTGCTGTGCATGGGCCTGGCCATTCACACACTTTCTGTCCCTGCAGTCAAACATTTGTGGTCTTCTGAGTCTGACTTCTTTTACTTAAAATCTTGTTTTGAATTTCCACTCATTCATAGAATGCACAAGCACATCATTTTCTTTTCTTTTTTTTTTTTTTTTTTTTTTTTTTTTTGGTGTAAAGCAGTCAGTCCTTTATGTGGTTACACTACATCAGTGGTTCTCAACCATCCCAATGCTGCAACCTGTTAATACACTTCCTCCTGTTGTGGTGACCCCCAGGTCCTCCTGGTGCGCAGTGACACCCTTTCAGAACAGCTCCAGCCATATTCCACCACATCTAGAAAATTCACAGAAGTGAACAAGGTTTTACTAAAGAAAATAATTCCAAGACCCAGAGTTCCAACCTCCACACAAATGACAAACCCTTCCTTTATTTCAGAAATCACTAAAATGGTAACTGTTGCACTGAAGATCAAATGGAAACTGGACTCCTCTCAGAGACCAGAGTCAATAGGAAACAAAAAAAATGAACCACACTTCAGAGAAGGCATTGGAAAGCCTCTGGAGTCAGGAGGCAGATGTGAGTCGGGGTGAATTTTATCCATGAGTTAGGGCAGCAAACCACAGGGAACTAGTATTGGGCCCTGTGAAATTGTACACGGGAGACACTTCCGACCCCTTTGCCAGAAATTCCAGACTTTGGCTTCTCACGTGGCTCCAGCATTGGGCAGGATGGACAACTGAGCAGTCGTGACTAGCTCTGCACCGCTTTGCTCCCTCCAGGTCTCCTTGTCTCATCAGGGAAATGATCCCTTCACCAATCGCTGCCCTCCTTCATCCAGGGAACAAGGTGCTCCCACACCTGGGAAGACCACAGGACAGAGAAGTTCACTGGCCCCTATGATGGCCTGGGACCACTTATCTATTAG
>CAUYQV010145388.1:0-19904 GCA_963574575.1 Galagoides demidoff | reverse complement strand
CCACTCTGGCCTGAACGACTATCATCTCCTTCATGGATTATTGCTATAGACTTCATAGGTCTCCTTGCTTCTGCCCCTGCCTCCTACAATCTACTCTCAACCCAATAGCCAAAGATCCTTCAAAACATGAACCAGACTATGTCACTACTCTGTTCACAACCCTGCAGTTTTCATGGAGGTGGATTAGAATGATGGTTACCAGAGGCCTCACCAAGGGGTGAGGCATAAAGAGAGGCCAGCCTATGGGCACACAGTTAGAAGTAGGTTATAGTGTCTGATAGCACAGCAGGACGACTAGTTAACAATAATTTACCATAGTTTCAAAATAGCTATAAGATTTGAAATACAGGCTCGGCGCCTGAGGCTCAGTCGGCTAAAGCGCGTACACCTAAGGTGGCGGGTTCAAATCCCCAGCCCAGGCCCGCCAAACAACAATGATGGCTGCAACCAAAAAATGGCCAGGTGTTGTGGCGGGCGCCTGTGGTCCCAGCTACTTGGGAGGCGGAGGCAGGAGACTCGCTTGAGCCCAGGATTTGGAGGTTGCTATGAGCTGTGATGCCGTGGCACTCTACCCAGGGGGATAGCTTGAGGCTCTGTCTCCAAAAAAAAAGGTAATGGCTATGGTTTGTGTATAGTTTGTCCCCACCTAAACTCATGTTGCTATCTGATCCCCAATGTGGTGGTGCTGGGAAATGGGATTCTGTGGGAATTGTGTGGGTCACGTGAGCAGATCCCTCGTGAATGAGGTAAGCTGTTCTCATAATAGTGAGTTCTTGCTATCCTGAGACTGGAAAAATTCTCACAGGAATGAGTTAGGTCCCACAGGAATTCATTAGTTCCCATGAGTGCAGGAGATTGTTCCTCCAATTTGTACCTCTTCACTCATGTCTGCGTGCACTTTGACCTCCTACCATGTTATGATGTGCCAGGACGCCCTCACTGGAAGCCAGCACCATCAATTCATGCTTTTGAACTTCACAGCCTGCAGAACAGTGAGCCAAATAAACTTCTTTTCTTTATATGTTACCCAGCCTCAATATTGTTCAATAACACAAAATGGATGAAGACTATGATGAAATAACTGTTTTCAATATCAAAAGTTTTACAATCACATAAAGTACATCCCTGCCTATTGAAAATACATTCTTACAAAAAGGGTTCCTCCCTTTCTATCACACCAGGAAGCCTCGGAAAACTATTTCATGCTAAGAATAACCTTTAACAAGAAATCCTTGCAATGAAATATGAAAAGAACTGCTGATGGTCTATTAAACCATGAACAAGTTAGGAGAATGAGGTGAAGAAAGAAGTTGAGAGAGTGTGAGAAATGGGCTGAGTGAGACCAGGTATCACTGAGGTGCTCTCACCAACCTCCCTCCTCCTCCACATACAGACCCACAGGAACACATCTTCTCACTTTAGTGATTCAAAAGTAGTTTCTCATTTGGGGTCTGGAAAAGGCCTTATTATGAATTATTGCTCCTTTTAATTACAAAAGAAAGAATAGATACTTTATAGTGAAGAATCCTGGTAGGTTCCACCTTAACCAAGTGATCAAGGATAGCATCACTAGTAATAATATGGACATCAGACATCTTTCGATGTAATGCATGGAGAAAAGGCAACATGATTCCAATGATGTCCTTGCCAAAAATGCATGACTAAACCATGGGAAAAATATCAGAAACTCAGACTAAGTCCTACACAATAACTGGCCATGTACTCTTCAAAAAAGTGTCAAAATCATGAAAGACAAGGGAAGTCTGAGAAATTGTCACAGTTTGCACATTAAGATGAAATAACAACTAAAGCACCATGGGATCCTGGACAAGATTCTACAGCAGAAAATCAAAAAATGGTATCAGTTGAAAAAGTGGTAAAATTCAAAGAAGGTGTATAATTGAGTTAATCTACATTTTAGTCCTGTGGCAATGCTAATTTCCTTATTTTGATGATTTTATCATGGTAAGAGTATAAGACATTAACATTAGAGAAGTGAAGGTTATACAAGGCTCACTCTACCAATTTTACAACTTCCTTCCAAGTCTAAAGTTTATTCCAAGGGAAAAACTTAAAAATAAATTAACAGTTGGACATGGTGGCTCACACCTGTAATCCTAGCACTCGGGGAGGTCAAGTCGGGTGGATAGCTTGAGCTCACGAATTCAAGACCAGTCTGAGCAAGAGTGAGATCACATCTTTACTAAAAATAGAAAAACTAGCAGGATGTGGTGGTGGGCACCTATAGTCCCCCCTACTCCAGAGGCTCAGGCACGAAGATCTTGTGAGCCCAAGAGTTTGAGGTTGTTGTGAGCTATGATGCCATGGCACTCTTCCCAGAACAACAAAGTGAGCCTCCATCTCAAAATAAATAAGTGAATAAATAAAGTTAGTTTCCTCCCCTAAGAAGTCAAGCCAAGGAGGCCACTATTAGTGGTTGATGTCCATGTGGAAAATTTTTACATTTTTTTTTTTATACTTAAACATACTCTCTTGAATCAGACTTTTTCAGCCAAACCTTGGCTCATGGCTTACCCTTCTCATGTGCCCCCCAGACATTGGATCATTCTGACAATAAATCAAGGGCAGCCATCAATTCCCCTCAGTTCCAATTGCAAAATCAATATTCCATCTGTCTGAGACAGTTGCAGAAAAGTAAAACCTTAAAAACAGTTAAAAAGGGAGACACCAAAGCTGACTAAAATTAACTTTCTGGAAAGAAAGAAATGATGAGAAAGAGATCAAGGAATGACAAGAAAGAAATTAAGTTTTCTCCCATCCTACATGAGATTAGGTGGGTATCTGAGAGCAAGAAGGCCTGAAGGCACAAACATAGTACATCACCCATTACTAGGGAAGAGGAACCCCAAGACAGTTGCATAAAGCACTCATCTCCAACCATCCCTGAGAAGAACTGAGTAAATACAAGTTGCCTAATTTTCCTTAGGAAAGTGCCAGGAAAATGGCTCCTCATATTAGTCATTAAGATAATGACAAACTTGGATGGAAGTTTCCATTACTAATTCTTTTCTGGGTCATTAGTGTGTGCAAATTAGGTATTGAGATTGGCTATCAAATATGACTGATTTTAATAGTTATTCCAAGAATAGAAAATGCAAGGTAGACAACATGTTCAGAAAATTTTAGACTATAATATTTGGACTGAGAACAGAAAGCACGGAATCTAACTAATAATGAAAATTATTAATGCTTACTCTGTGCCCGAGATTGTCCTAAAACCTCAGAATATGCCCATTTGGCAGGTATTACTATACCCCGTTTGCCAGGTGAGGAAACTAAAGTTCAAAGATATAAAGTGAGCTAAAAGAACACAGCCAGCAAGTGGTGGATCCAAGATCTGAACACAAGTTTACATAACACTAAAGATGTTCTTTCTGCTCCATGACACCATGTCTAAAATGTTGTGGGGGACTTGAAGTTTCTGGCACCAACAAAAAGACACTGAAACTGTAGGCACTGTGTGGCACAGAGTCAGGAGCTAGTGCCAAAGGCTTCCTCTGGGACTTGGATGTTTTTAATGTATGACACTCATCACAACAGATGGAAGTCACTTAAGCAGAACCTTATCACTCTCCCCACAGAAAATATGTGTTGTCAAAAGTAAGAAAGACAGTACATATTAACTCAGCATGGAAAAGAACGCTAGCTCATCACTAAACCCATTCACTTTCTTCCTGGCACAGAACTAGAACTCATTTCTCAGCCTCTTTTTTGTTGTTGTTGTTGTCATTGTTGTTGTTTTTGCCCTGGGTAGAATAGCTCATAGCAACTTCAAACTCTTGGGCTCAAGCCATCCTCTTGCCTCAGCCTCCCGAGTAACTGGGACTACAGCCACCAGCCACACATCTGGCTATATTTTTTAAGAGATGGGGGTCTCACTCTTGCTCAGGCTGGTCTCGAACTCATAAGCTCAAGCAATCCCCCTGCCTCAGCCTCCCAGAGTGCTAGGATAACAGGTATGAGCCATTGCACCCAGCCCTCAGCCTCTCTTGCTATCAGTGGCCATGCCCCTGCGTTCAGCATTGGAATGCAGGCTACTTCCCAGACTGGCCTAAACTGGGAACATAAATTCCTTCTCTTTCTGGTTGCTGGGTTGGAAACAATTGGCAGAGAAACCACGACAACAACATGTTGAAGATGGAAGAATGACAAAGTAGACAGAGTCTAAATCTCTAACTTTCCACTAGAAGAGCTACCCAGGACAGATACCTAGCCAGGTCTATCTGCATTGGTCTTTTATGTGAACAACCAACATCCCTAGCTAAAACTGTCAATGAGAAAATAGGCCCTTACTAGGAGCCCCAAGAACCCCTTCCAAGGGACAGAAAAGGCCTTTGCTTCCTGCTGCTCCATTTGATAACACAATAATGAGCACTGATGGTGTCTTTAGAGTTTAAAGTTGCCTCATTTATATTTAATTTATCACAAGAATGAGAACATAATTTTATTTGGACACTGACCACCTAGGCTCGCATACCATAAGCCATGGGGGGTCTGGAATTATGAATTATGCATTAATGTTCACCTCTTGACAAGCACCTTTAGAATACCCCTCTCACACATGAGGACACTGAGACTCAGATAAACCAAGCCACGCTTCCTTCTTTCCACACTCCCATGCTCAAACCAGGGCTATTTCTCCATAATTCCAGCACAAATATCTCAGTATTATTATAGTTAAATTAACTATACTTAATTAAATTAATTGTTAAATTAAGCAATATTGCCAGGTCTGAGATTCAGATCTGCTGGGTGGATAATATGCTATCCCATAGGGAAAGCATTTAACATACAAAAGCAAACTCTCAGCAAATGCTAGTTCCCTTCCCCTCTACTCAGTATAATCTCTCTACTGACCCCCTGCCCTATGCAAAAGTCATGCTCATATGCACAAATGAATTTAAGCTGTATTATCAAATACTCAGATGAGTCCCAACCAATGCTCTTTCTTGCTTAGAGGAATGTTATGGTAAGAATTTCAGAGAAAGCCAGCTTCTGCAGTTAGCCTTTGGGTGATTTTCCTGGAGGGGTATCAATCCTCCAACCAGCTTTTCATCCAGAATTGTGCAATAAAAATTAATTCTCCAGGGATCCACACTCATATGTTCACAAAGGAACCCAGGACCCACTCACCAAAAATCTGGAGGACTATTGGAGACAGAGAATGCTGCCTGTCCCCACATCATGTGCATTCCCTACTCCCTCTTTTAGGATGAGAATCTTAGTGAAGCACATGGCCACCCACAATAAAGACCAAATCCCCCACCTTCGTTGCAGCTGGGTGTGGCCATGTGATCAAGCTCTGGCCAGTAGGATATGAGTGTAAGTTGCATATGCAAAGAACATGGTCTTCACTGCTCCTTGTTCTCCTTGGCTGGCTTAGCCTGGGCATGGTGGTGAGCCATCATGAACCATGGGCAGAGGACCTTACAAACCTCAAGGCCATAGTATAGAGGAGCCCAGTTCTTGACCCGAGAGGTTGTCACTAAACTCTGGACTACCTGCATTCAAACTGCTTCATAAAAGAATTATCCTTTCATCTTGTTTAAACCACTGTCATTTTAGTCTGTTTCAGCAGTCAATCCTACATCCTAATCAATACAGATTTCTTAGTATTCCCTATGAGAAGGTGCAGGGATATTTCTGAATGCTTTCCATGAAGCTTTGTTTGCCTTCCTGCTCTCGTTGGGTGGCTATTTCTTCTCCATCCCCTTTGTGAGAGAGAACATACAGCATAGCAAGCTTGCAGGGATCCCTATGTGTTTGTCTGCATCAGAATCACCTGGAAACTTATTTAAAATTGGCATTTTTGGTTCAAATTCCCAAGGATTCAGAAGATTTAGGACAATTTCTAAAATCATATTTAGAGGTCTCATCCTCATTTGCTGAGAAAGTGTTCCCCAGTAACACAGAAATGAACAAGAGAGCAGCCCTGATAGTCAAATTCAGTCACACGTGAATCACTACCGAACCCTGAATGAGCCTGTTGGTATGTAAGTTATTGCTGCCCTTCTTAAAAATTTAATTACAGTGTTTGAACATTATCTCATTTTAAAGATCTGGCTGCCAAGGCTCAATTAAAATTCTAAAGTGTCAGAGTGAGAAAAAGCCCCAAGTGGAGATCTAACTCCATCCTAGGTTTTAATCGTATGAAAACAGTTGGACATTTTACAATCATAACAAGTCCTTTTGGAGATGGACATTATTACCCTACAATCAATTCAAGATGTTTAACAATCCCTCTGCCAGCCCAGGAAACCCCTGTGTACTGCATAGAAGGAGCTGGTTATGCGCTGATAATACTCACTGCAGAAGAATGAATACAGCCATACCTTCCCCAATCTCATCATAATCATCCTTAAGCTCAATCAGGCACTTGACACATCTTACTGCAGTGTGGGAGCCTGAGAACAAGATGCTCAGTGGTAAACTCTCCCAGAAATACTGCTGGCTGGTAATTTGTAATCTAGAGGCAGCTGGAGGAGGGGGAGAGGCAGAGGGAGGAAGGAGTAACGTACCACACCTTGGCTGGAGTTTTCATGCCCAGAAATACTCTCCGCCCTTCCCTCCCTCCACCTACATCTCCAGCCCACACAATCTCCACCTGGCAAACTCTTACTCATGCTTCAAATCCCAGTTGAAATGCCATCTTCTCTCTAAAGCCTCCATGAACTTTGGAAAAGAGTTAGTGGCTTCTTTCTCTGTGTTTCAGTAGAACAAATACTGACTGAGCATCTAGGAGGAGCCAGGCATTGGTTTAAAAGGCTTGAGATAAAACAGTGAACAAAATAAAGGAAGTTTTTGCACGTGCGCTGCTCATCTAACAGCAGAGTGAGAGGAAAACAACTACATATATATTGTGTTAGATGACAGTTTATGAAACATAAAGCAGCATAATCAGGCTCAAATATAGGGCAGGGACAGAGAGGAGGTGAAGCCAGAAAGGGATAAGGCATGGACATGTGAGTGGCATCTAAGGCAGTAAGGGGTGAGTCCGGGAAGACAAAGGGTATTCTTAGATAAGGCCTTGGAGCAGAGGCCAGAGGGAGCTGGACATGTTTGTGAAACAAACATGGGAGGCCAGTGTGGCTGAGCTGATGTAAGAGGGGCAGGCAGGGGCCAGGTCACACAGACTTGTAGCCAGGGTGAGGCCTTTGGATTCTATTCTGAACTGGTGGGGAAGCAAATGAAGGGTGGTAAGCCAAGGAGAAACATGATCTGCTCCACACATATCATGGTGGGCTGTAATTGTTGAATGATTGGTCTTCCCCAAGGACACATCTCAATCTGCCCACCTGCTAGCACATCACCTGGTTTATAAAAGGTATGTAGTAACTTTTCAGAGAAGAGGAGGAGAAAAAACAGAACAAATAGAAGATCCTAAATTGGCTACAGGCTCTGAGGGCATACAAGGCAGACAGAACCATCTGCCTTCTACTAACTTTTGTCAAGGAAGGAGAGACATCATAAATGTCATACATATCTGTAGTATATACCTTGTATCAGGCTTTATTCAGACACTACTGTTCTCCAAGCCAAAATGATAGTCATCCAAAAACAGCAAAGTGCCGAGAATCACCACTGTAAAGGGCTGCTCAAAATTCCTGCAGCCAAACTTTTTGGGAACTCAAAACAGCTTTCAAAACTGACAAAGGGTCCAAGTTCTGTTGACACTACAGTCTGGATTGAGAACTTCATCTCACCCTCCAATAATACCCACTACAGATTTTTCTAAACTTTGCCTGAAAAGAGTTTGAAGGATCAGATGGATTATCTCTTTGTCCCTTGGGCATCATACAGCATAGTAAATAAACATAAGTGCCCCCAAAATACTCCCAAGGATGAAAAATGACATTATTTGCAACCGCCAGAGCTGCTGTTTTTATTATATTTCAGATCCTTTGCAAAAAGAAGTGGGAAAAAAATTCCTCTAAATTTCCATGGCTTTCTTCAAGCTTAAGGTGTCTGAATTTTAACCAACCAACCCACCCACTTCTGGAATCCACACTGGCTTAAAGGTGAGAAACTTAACTTCAATAAAGCCTACACATTGCAGATTTCATTGACTAGACAACTCAGGAGTGATTTATCTTATCTTCATCTGAAACTTTCTACAATTTAAGAAGTCTCATCTAATATTTTAGAGGCAGACGCTGCAATTCCAGACCCTCTTTCTGCCTCTGGACGTTGACAGGCAGAGCACTCCCAGGCATTGCCCCACTGTACACAAGGCACAGGTGGACACAGGACACCTCTGCAGCATTCAGACAGCCTCATCCACCAGATGTCTTGACCTCCAAAAGGCAAAGTCCAAAAACCAATCGTGGACAAAGCACTGTAACAGGATTCAACCCCCTAAACCTTGCATGGCCTCTCACTACCTGTTCTCAGTTAACCTCACCTATTCCACCAAGGTCAAGGTCATAAGATTCTTTGAGGCTCCTTTTTGGTAGACTGAAAGAGCCGTGTAGCTGCCAATCCATGCTGCACCTGCAGCATTTCCCAGTGTTGGTTAGCTTGCTAGTTCAACTAAATGGTATTGAAAAATGACCCCTAATACACGGCATGATAAAAATAACTATGGGAAATGCTGAGTAAGTTAGTTTAAAAAGCCAATATAATACCCTGGTATGGAAAATGTGCTGAAGAAACAGATGGCCGGGTTTGACTCTGAGCTCCATCATTTCACTAGCCATGTGACTCTCAAAAAAGCAACCAGTAATCTATGCTTCAGTTTTCCCATCCATGAGATAGGGACAATACCTCATCACTTTATAAAGATTAAGTGCAACCATGCATTTGAAGGGCCTAACACAATGCTTACTGCTTTATTGCATGCTTTTAAAGAGCCTTTAATAGTCTAAGATTTATTACAATGTTTGGAGAGAGAGAGAGAGAGAATATTACATCCCCCAAGTTTATTTAATCTTGTAGCTCTGATTTCCTAAGGGTATTTTATATGCCCAGTGGTCCTCGGAAACTATCTGAAGAAACCCCCACCTAGTCAATGGTATGTACCCTGAGTCAGGCTGGAATTACTTCAATCCAACATGTCTAACTCAACAAACTGTGCTTTCTCCCATGAAGTAATATCAGAAGTAAGAGATAAAAAATGAAAAATTATGTTTAAAAATAGCTCATTGGTCAAAATCCTTAAGGGCTCTTCCATTCCTATTTCAAACCTTCACACTTAGCTCTGCAGTGTGGCTCTGCCATTTTCCATCCCTGTATCCCTGAACGAACTGTTCCACTTCTCTGGAAAGTCGCTTTCTCATCCAAAAGAGGAAGAAAAAATAGATAACTATCATATCTTGGTTGAGATAAGGACAAAATAAGACAATGAAGATAAAAGAGCTGGCATAGTCTACATATTAGTAAATTTTGCCTCCCTTTTCACTGTCTCGGGAGCAGTGGGAATTCAGCCTGAAACCTGGTATCATTTAAGGGTAGCCAGACTAATAGCCCTAGTTTGTGGCCTAAGATTCATCTGTAAATAGTGCTAAAGCCAAAAAGTACCAAATGAATTAATTTGCTCTTTTTAAAAAGTATATAATTAGCTCTCCCATCCCCCAACAATTAAAAAAAACACAAAAACAAACAAAAAAGTATATGATCATGTTGTGAATTCAGGAAACAGCTATGGAGCATTCCCACTTCTTATTGGTTTGAATCAAAATAAACTCCAGATAGATAGATAGATAGATAGATAGATAGATAGATAGATAGATAAATAGATAGATAGAGAGATAGATAGATAGATAGATAGACAATTGATAGATAGATAATTCCAGAATAGATAAATTATTCCATATGCCCAAAGAGGAGAATTGTATACCCAGAATCAAATCAGGAAAGAAATACAGGACATAAATGAGCCAGCAATGGTTATTTTCACATCCCCCTCAAACTCATCCTGTGTATCTACTATTTCTACAGAGTCAATTCTACTAAACAATGACTAAACAGATTCTCAAGGACCATTACCCCAGGACAATTTATTGTCCTATTGCCCAGTTAGTCACTAACGCGTTGCAAGGATTCTATAATTTGGGGGATTAAACCCTACTATCAGCCTAAAATGCCTTATCAGACTATTACCTCTGAAGTCAGCCTTAAATTCCTTATCAGACTATCTGCTCCCCAAATTCTGACTTTAGAAAATACAAATGGGTACAATGTTAGGGGGCATGGCATACCTCTTGGAGGTGGGACACAATTATACCGGAGACTGTACCAAGCAAATGCAAATATTGTAACCTAATTCTTTGTACCCTTAAATTAACCTGAAAGAATAAAAAGAAAGAAAGAAAATACAGCCACCATGGCCACAGGAAAAATGAAACACATTTGGAATAGCTTGAGGAAAACAATCTAATAAAAGTTCAATAAGCCCCATTTAGAAGGAGTGACACATGGATTCCATGAAACTTTTAGCTAGTTCCATCTCTTTGCTCTTGTACTTCTTTTATCTTTTCTCAATTTGAAGAGTACCTACTCCACAGAAACGCCTGCATAGTAAATGTATCCTTTAAATAATCACCTAACAATGCTCTCTAAAAACAGCCATCTGACCATATCACGCTACTGTTTAGAGAGGAACTAACAGGAATTCATTTCAAATTATTCCAAAAAACTGAATGAGAAGGAATTCTTCCAAATTCATTCTGTGAAGCCAGCCTTATCCTGATGCCAAAGTCAGACACAAACACAACAAAAAAGTAAACGGCAAGCCAATATCCCTGATGAGCATAGATGCAAAAATCCTGAACAGAATACCAGCAAATGGAATCCAACAGCACATCAGAATGATAATTCCTCATGATCAAAAGAACCAGGGATGCAAGTTTGGTTCAATGTATGCAAATCAACAAATGTGATACCTCTTATCACCAGAATGAAAAATAAAACCATACGATCATTTCAATACATGCAGAAGAGACATGTACTAAATTCAATACCACTCTATGATAAAAACTTTCAAAAAATTGGGTATAGGAAGGACACACTTGACATACATAACAAATCATATGTAAAAAACCTACAGCTAACAGCTACAGCGGGAAGCTTTCTAAGACACGGAACCAGGGAGAAATGTGAGGGAGAAATGCCTCACAGTAGTAGGAAGACAACTGGGAAAGCTAGGGACTGAGGCAATCTAAAGAAAACATGCCTATTTTTCTTTTCTTTTTTTTTTTTTTATTGAATGGTAACTATGTACATTAATGCACTTCTGGGGTACAGTGTGGGGTTTTCACATGCAATCCGAAATACTTCCATCAAACTGATCAACACAGCCTTCATGGCATTTTCTCAGTTATTGTTTTAAAACGTTCTGATACATGCCTATTTTTCATCAGAAGCTGGAAAGCTGGATTTTTGAGCCAAATTGCTCAATTTTTAAATGTTGGCAACTAATTTATGATTTTAATAAATTGTGGAAGGATACTGAGGGAGCCATTACAGCAAAATAAAGCACGTGTACAAGCCAACCATGAGCTGCCATTTCAACTTTTACCCTAAAAGTGAAAGTTATGGTTCACTAAATCCTACAAGGCTGCTTACCATTGGGAACCAAGGCCAACAAGCACTTCCATGCCTCATCCATCTTTTTTAGAGATGAGACCCTTTATCTTTCAGGAAAGGCTATTATTGGCTAGAAAAGTTCTGATGATCTCCAAGTGAACAGATAATACCTCAGATGGTGAACTTCCAGTCTACTCCCGCCAAGTTATTATTTTAAACTTTTTATTGTTAATGATTATAGGAACCTAATAGTTGTACATATTTATAGGGCACACGTGATGTTTTGATATAAGCCCACATCTTCTGACTCCTGACCTAGCATCACTGTCACTGCACCACCTCATCAGTGTCCTGACAGTCAAGGGTGTCTTTCACCCAGAACTCAGCACATCAGGAGGTTAAATCCATCTTTCCTCAGTGGCAGGGCTCGTCTGTCCACATTTCTCACCACAGAACCAAATGAATGCGTGCATGTTACCCAGAAATGCAAGGGTCTCACAACTCACCCCAAAGGATGTCAGAGAAGACAGTTTTTAAAATTCTCTAGGAGAATTCCACTGAACATAAGTGATTTTATGCATACATATTAATGAAATTGTGAGTTTTATACTAAAAAAGTAAAGGTTAATGACTACATTAGCTGTTTTCTCATTTCTCAAACAGAGGCAATCCAAAACCTAATATGCATATATACAAGTATGAGCAATTGGCCCAGAGCATTATACTGTATTCTCTATGATCTTCTTGTCTTCCGTGAAGGTCAAAAGTCATCTGAACAGCTTCATTTCTTCTGACAAAGATTTAAATTTTACTTAATTAGTATGTTCTTGAAAACCTCATTTGCTTGACAGAAGATCCTTCCATTCATTTTCACTCCTGCCTGAAAATTCCTACTTCCCAGAGAATACCATGGCCTAACTAGTTATCTTCTTGCTCTTCAAATACACAACTGTGAAACTTTCCGCAGAAGCTATGTCTACTCCCTACGAGGGGTAAAGATAAAAATGGTGGAAACTCGGGATCCAGGTGTCTTCTCTTGTAGCTTTCAGCAGCATCTCTAGATGGCACACATTTTCAGCTTTTAACCATTTACCTTCTTTAAGAAGAAGACTTCATCAAGAAGCAATCTCATTTACTAGAAAATATTTCTCAATCGTCGTTACACTTTTTTTCTGCTTTTATTTTGGGGTTAATTTATTCAACTAAAAGCTTGGACAAAGTAAATGTGAGGAATTGTGCCTTAACACACAGGCAGCATCTTGTGTTTGTTTGTTTATTAAAAGGTATTCACCACCCCCACCCTACCTGCCCAGGACACTCACAGGAGCTCAAGCCAAAATCCTGGGCATCACCCTTGCTTCCACCCTCCCTACCTCCCAACATCCCACAAAGACGCACAGAGTCCATTCCTGAATTAATCAGCTTGGCTCCATCTGTACCACTGTTAACTGACCTAGTCCAGGATTCTGTCCTCTTATCTTGGATCTAGATTCTAGAAAACTACAGCAACCTCCTGTCTGGCTTTGTTTCTAGTTTTGCTCTCTCATTGTTTTGGAAATGCCATACTCATCTTCCACTGAGAAGCCAGTATGACCTCTCCAAAACATAAACCTAATCATGCCACCATAGTGTACTTATATCCCTTCCATGGATTCCATTGTCCCAGGCAAAAAAAGATAAAACCTTGTTCATTGCTTGCAAAGACATTCATAATCCCTCCTCTTGCCTACTTCTCTGGGTTGAGTTCTTGCCATACCTTGCCTCCTCTCTGTACCTGTGTTTTCCCCACTCTTCAACAACACTGAATTTCTCTCCAGTTCTTTTAACGCAGCATGATCTCTTATCTCTCACTTGTTTACTCATCCTGCATCCAAAACCCTCTTCCATTCATCTTCTCTTGGCTGATCTCTACTTATCCTTCTATTTGGCCTATTAAGTGTCACCTTCAGCAGGAAGACTTTGACAGTCCTTTTAGTTAAGGTGCTGTGCCCCTTATATTCCTCCCACCATTGCACTAACCACACTGGGCAGTGTTTCTTTGTCTTCACTTCCAAAAGCTTCAAAATTGTAAGCCCAGCCTCTATCACCACATGGCATTTGGTATGTTTGCATTAATACTTTCTGCAAGTTGTTTAAAAGGGAACTTGCAGTCCACTAGGGGCATAGGTCTAAGTCTGAAAGTCTAATTATAAGCACCTTATATTTGTTTGAAATGTGAAGACTTGTTCGCATATTTCAAAAGCAGTATCCATAGACTGGTTTCAGGGCAAGACTCCAGTGAGCTCTATTCTTCCCCAAATGGAAACAGTTTAACAATTGAAAATATCTACTTTTTTATAAGCCTAATTTTGAATTTCACAGAGGAAAAAAAATTAAACTTGTAAGTTTATGTAAGATATCTCATTCCTTGAAATATATTGTTAATTGCCCAAGGAAGAAGTTTTTCCTGGCTTCACCAATCATGTAACACACTCTGGAATTTTCTCCTTTCGCTTCCTACCCTCCATTCTGACATTCTTCAGCAAATTATATAAATGGCTAAAATAATTTCAATATTAGTTTTAAATTATCTAGAATTAAAATAGTAAACTCGCTGCTTAGAAATTACAGAATGCATTCCATTTAGACAGTTCATTGCTTTAAATCATCTATCACAATCCCTCGATGTGAAATCTAATTTCAAATGGTGGGAAGAGTTAGAAAATGTCTAAAGAAGTCGTTAGGAGAGGAAAGGAAATGACATCTATTGAGTGACTTGACATATGACACATCCGTGGAACCACTCTTGTTAAATTCTCCTACTAATTGCACAATGTGGTAATCGATACCTTTACTTTACATGAAGGGACACTGGGGCTGAAGTAAATTAAAGACAATTGCAAAAGTTCACACATCTTCAAAACCCATAGAGCCAGACCTTGGACCCACGTCTATCAGGCATCATGGTCAAAAATTCTTTTTATTATGAGAACTCAAAAAACTGGAGTATCATTTGACATATAAAACTTTTGTTTAAAAAAAAGGAGATGCCTTCTTAGAAAGCCAAAAATTTCCTCTTCATCTCCTCATAGATCTAGTCTGCAGGAAGCTTTTTCTGAAACCCCTAGCTTTCAGCTTTCCATCTAATTATGCTTAGATTTAATTTTATCTATAATTTAGGGATAAAATTAAAAAACAGAAGATTTACCATTATTTCTTATAGAGTTGCAAATGGCAGAATGCGCAATTAGATTTAATCTGTGTTAATTAAGTTTTCCATGTTAACAAAGCTCTATATTAACACATTTGAATCAGAAAAAATAAACATTACATCTGCCATGCCATTAATATTGTTCAGCAAGACAGTTTCATCTTTGTTGCTCTTCCAATGTGCTCTATTGGCACTGTAAAAAAAAAAAAAAAAAATCATCACATTAGAAATATAGATTAGAATTAACAGAATACCCATTCCATTACATTAAAAAGCCTATTTCAATTACTACCTCCAGGTATGTTTTCAATAGTCTTAATATTTAAGTTTTCCATTTCATTTTATCTACCCACTTAAGGTATCCATGGGAATTCAATTGGCTCAGTTACCCAGAGAGTTTCCAGATATTGCTTTGCCAGGAAGTTCACTTCTGGTTTAAGCAATTACATTCTCCCAAAAGTTCTACCTCTGGCTACTGGGTTCCCACCAGGTAAGAGAGACACCTGCCTTTGGTCGGAAGGGAACTCAGCCACTGAATGAACTCGTCTGCTATTAATTCAATAATGGCTTTGCCTGAGAGTAGCCAGGAGCCTAGCAGAAATTAGAAATAGTGACTTCGAAAGCAATAAATGAAGTTTCTCTGGATGGCAGCTTTAGAAAAGGAAGCTGGATGATTACTTCCTGTGGTGCCAGGGAGGGTGTTGAGATACAGAATGCTGTTTCCCCCAAGGTACTTCACCAGCAAAAGGGACTTTTGACTGTAAATGGAACATAACTAGAAGTTTTGGTTGACAGTCATCCTCCTTTAATCCCTGAACTGGGGAAAAATGACTGTTTTCTCATCTGGCCACTCCTAAGCACTCACTCTCCCGTCAGCATCAAATTTCCACCTCAAGAACATCCTCCTCCTCTTTCTCAATACAGTTTTTTTCATTGCATTTCTTTTGTATGCCAAGCACTCTGCTAGGGGGTTTACAAATACTTCTAATCCTCCCCCAAAGTCAACCCATATTATTCAGTTGAGTCACCGGATACTAAAACCTCTGCCCTTTTTACTATCCTGTGCAGCCTCCTACATGGAGCACATCCAAGGCAGTATCTGTGCCAGTCAATCTTTGAAACGAGCCATGAAAATTCTGAGCATTTCTAACCAGAGAAAATTAATTGTTTCTTCATTTATTTATTGAGTGCATGCTATGTGCCTAAGAGTATTGCTTGGATCACTCGCTCATGCGGGCCAGTCTCTGACCCATGTGCCTTCCATGAATTTACATGCAGACTAAAATGGAAACATCCCAACCAGTCCCGACAGGGACCACCACGTTACTCTAATTCCCGTGTTCTTTCATTTTTAGCATAATGCTAGACTGAATTTCCCAGTACCTGTCAATGAAATGGGATATAAGTAAAGCGTGACTTTTCCAGACCTGACCCTTAATCCTATCCATAAAGATGATAACAAAATTATAATTACAATAGAAGCTATTAACCTATCTTTCTCAGAGCAAGCAAGAAATACACAAAGACATTAAATAACACAACTTAAATGTGTTAAATATAAAGTTGTGTGCCTGTGTATTATCTATACACCTTTAAAAATCACCCATGGATTTAAAATGTGCTCCCTAAGGCCGGGCATGCTGGCTTACTGCTGTAATCCTAGTACTCTAGGAGGCTAAGGAGGGTGGATTCTTGAGCTCAGGAGTTCAAGACCAGCCTGAGCAAGAGCAAGACCCCCATCTTTAAAAATAGGTAGTTGCTGTGAAGGGTGCCTGTAGTACCAGCTACTTGGGAGGCTGATGCAAGAGGATCACTTGAGCCCAAGAATTTGAAGTTGCTGTAAGCCATGATGCCATGGCACTCTACTGAAAGTGACAAAGTGAGAGTCTTTATTAAAATAAATAAACAAATAAGTATTTACCCCCTAAAATTAAAAATATTGAACCTGAGAAAGATCATAAGAAAAATTAGCAAATTCAATAATCAAACCAGGTATTACCCATTAAGTATTTTTAATATAATATCTCTAGAATTTTTAATACTCCTCTAACTAGGGTCAAAGAGGAAGTTAAACTGCAGTGAAGAACTGTAGAAAAGTATAGAAAATTAACACAGTGTCTAGCAAGACCAGTGAGCTGTATTCAAAGCAATACTCACAAGAAAATACTATAAAGCCTTCAGCGATTTCACTAGTAAACAGAAAATAAATGAACTGAACATTGAAGAAGTTAGTAAAAATACCACTAAGATGATTCAAAAGAGGGTAAGCAGCAGAAATCAATAAATTTGAAATGAAAAACTGTAGACTTAGATCAATAAAACTAAGAACTATTTCATTTAAAAGACCAATAAATAACATGATCCCATCATGAGCCTGACCAAGAAAAGAGTAAAACACATATTTCATATTAGAAATGACAGAAGATAAAAATCACAAATATAAAAATTTTATTAAGTGAAAGAAACCATTAAGACCACTATTTGCCCAAAAAAGGCCATCTCAATGAAATATAGTGTTTTCTAAAAAACATAAATTGATCCAAAGATGAGCTTAAAATTAATTAGGTAGACCATACTATAATAAAAATGGAAAATGAACATTTTCAATAATAAAAGATTTACCATTTTCCCCCGAAAGAAATTATCAGCCCCCCAATTTTCTGTACTTTTCAGTCCAACAATAGATTTTCTATACTTTTCTAATTATGCTTATACCTAATTATTTACATCTAATTATTTTCAGGCTCATTCTAACAGAAACATTTATAAAAATGGCATGGCCTATGTGTTTTAAACAAGTCCAGAGCATAAAAAATTCAAGAAGCCTCAAATTAACTCACAAACACAGAAAAATCTATTGTATCTTATTTACTAGTGAGTTAAACTGTGTTTAACGAGTCCAAAGTGTTTAAAACAATGCCTAGCATTTATCAATGCCCCAAATTAATGTTAGATGCTACCACTGTTTTTATCAATACCTGTATTGCTACAACCATTCTTATTTAATGATGCAAAAATTCTAAATAAAACATCAGTTAATGTTAAGTTCATTCTAGAATTTCAAAAATATCAACATTATGCATTCCATTAATATAATTTCTTATGTTCGTAGATGAAAAGGGAAAACCACAAAATTATATCACAAAATACACACTTCAGAGATGTTGAATACAGTTTAATAGCTGTGCCTGATTTTTTAGTCTTTCAATAAACACTTGGAATAAAATACTTGGACTTAACCTTACAAATGCAAACAATGGAACCTAATCATATGTTAGGTTTAATATCCAAAATATTAAAAAAAGAAAAGCTCTAGCACAATGCCTAGAATAAATAAGTAAATTGGGAATAAATCAAATTTCCTTTACATGATGACTAGATGAATAGTTAGAGATACAGATCAGAAGCTATTACAAGATACTATATTAAATAGATAAAAGGAACATATTAATGCTAGAAAGAAAAAAGACTTGTCAGCTATATTCTTGACTTTAATGAAGACCTTGAATCTGCCTACATTATTCTCCACTACTGTGGTGATTCTAGCCAATATCATAAAACATGAAAAAGAAATAGCTGGTATAAATATTAAAAATTGATAATGGAAAATTTTCAATATTTTCAAATTATAAAATTTTCTACCTGATGAATAGAAAGGGATCATCTTCAAAAAATTAATTTTTGATACATAGTATGCATTCTGCAAATGTTACCTTTTAAAAAGCTATTCCACATAGCTTAAAAATCAGCTAAAACTCTGACGCCAAAACTAGAATGAAACATCAAAAGAAAAAAACCCTGCAGACCATTATTTCCCTTATGAATATACATGTAGATATAAAAACCGTCAATGAGATACCATGAAATCAAATCTATAATATACACAAAGGATTACACAGCATAACAAAGTAAAATTTATCCAAGGAATGCAAGCCAAAAATAAATTAGTATCATATATAGCACCAACAGAATAAAGGATAAAAGCCACGTTATCATGAAGAAATGTAGAAATGGCATGTGAAGAAATTTAATAGAAATTAAATTGTTTCTTCATAATAGGAACACTGAACAACCTAGGAAGAGAAAGGAACTTCCTCAACTGACAAGGCACATCCACAAAAAGAAGAGGAGCAGTGCCTGTGGCTCAAAGGAATAGGGTGCTGGCCCCATATGCCAGAGGTGGCAGGTTCAAACCCAGTCCTAGCCTACCAAAAAAAAAAAAAAAAGCCACAAAAAAAGAAGAGAACTTCTCCAAACTATTAACACCATCTATAAAACCTCACAGTTAATATACATCCTGGTGAAACTGGAAGCTTTCCCTTTAAGATCAGGAACAACACAAGGGTGTCTACTGTCACCACTTCCACTCAACACTGAACTGAAAGTTCCAGACTGGGCAATTAGGGGAGAATAGGAAATAAAAAGCATCCAGGTAGGACAAGAGGAAATAAAGTTATCTTTATTTGCAGATAACATAATCTTGAATGGGAAAATCCTAAGCAATTCACTAAAAATCTCTCAGAACTAATAAATGAGGTTAACAAAGTTGTGGAATATAAGATAAATATCCAAAAATCAATAGTATGTCTATGAACATATATAGTAGCAATGATCAACCAGAAAATAATAATTCCATTAACAATAGTATCAAAAAAGAATGAACTACTTGGGAATAAATTAAAAATTTATTGAAAAAGTTATACTCTAAAACAAACAAAAAAAAACACATTGAAAGAAATTAAAGAACACCTAAATAAATAGAAAGATACTCCATATTCACCAAATTTTTGAAAGAAATTAAAGAACACCTAAATAAATAGAAAGATACTCCAAATTCATCAAATTTTTGAAAGAAATTAAAGAACACCTAAATAAATAGAAAGATACTCCAAATTCATCAAATTTTTGAAAGAAATTAAAGAACACCTAAATAAATAGAAAGATATTCCATATTCATCAAATTTTTCATACTCTTAAAAAATTTATACTCTAAAAACCAAAAAAAAAAAAAAAACCACATTGAACGAAATTAAAGAACACCTAAATAAACAGAAAGATACTCCATATTCATCAATCAGATAATTTGATATTATTGTGATGGCAATGCTCAGCCCAAGTTGGTTTCCAGATTCAGCACAATCTTTATTAAAATCCCAACTTCTTTGCAGAA
>CAUYQV010145383.1:0-61978 GCA_963574575.1 Galagoides demidoff | reverse complement strand
GAGCTGGGCCACCTTGCGCCAGTTATGCAACCTCTCTGTGCCACCCAGTAAGCTTGGTTTTAATTTTAATTTTTATTTTATTTTATTTTTGCAGTTTTGGCCAGGGCTGGGCTTGAACCCACCACCCCAGGTATATGGGGCCAGCTCCCTGCTCCTTGAGCCACAGGCACCGCCCACCATTCTATTCTGAATGTATCTACAGTTCTCACTCCTAGCCTTTTCCCCTTGATTATTTTAAAGCAAATCTCAGACATCATGTAACTTCATCTTTAAATTCTTCAGCATATATCTCTAAAAGAAAATGAAAATGAGTTTAAATAAAACCTACAACATCCACACATGTACAAAAACCCAAGTCTTTAATATCATAAACTAATCAGCATTCAGATTTCCCTGATATTCTCTCTCTCTCTCTCTAGCTCTCCCCCACTCCCTCCTCAAATGCTTTGTTTGAATCGAATCAGAATCAACGTGTGGCACATTGCATCTGGTTGATACCCTTGCTTTTTATCACCTAACAATACTCTTGGAGATAATCTCCTCCTACCAGAACATCTGAGACCTGCTTTATTCTTTTTCCTGTTGGAGAGTGCTCTTTGTAGGGATGGACTATAATTCATTTATCTGGTCTGTTGGTGGACGTTTAGGTCATTCCCAACCTTTTGCTCTTGCAAACAGTCCTGCATTGAGTAATGTTGTACCTACGTCATCTTGCACATGTGGGAGTGTATCTGCTAGATAAATGTTGGGAAGCGGAACTTCTGGGTGAAAGGATATATGTGTTTGTTATTTCAAAGATTATTTCTCTCCAACCAATAGGTTGACTTTCTCAAAGGTTTTACCCTAGCAATTGATGCTTCCACCAGCCACGTAGGTGAGAACCTCTTTTCCCAGGCCCTCCCAGGAGCACCATCCCCTCTCAGACCACTGTCCATGCAATCCCCTTTCTCTAGACTGTCCTATCTCACCTTGTCAATGTAGCGAACTCTTATTCTTTAAGGCTCAGCTCAAAGGTCCCATCACAGCATCCATCACACTGGGTCCTTAGTGATTCATCTCTCCCTTCCACTGCCGGCCGAGTGAGGTCCTTGAGAGTTGTAGCCCAAGGCACACAGTAGGTGGCCTACGTAAATTAGGTGAGGAAGTACCCAAGGCCTGAGAGACTAGGGCATAATTCCTAGGTTTTGTTTCAGTAAGAGCTCAGGGGGTTTCTGCTCAGTTTCCTTGGATGGAGCAAACTGAGTCATGGGTACATCACCCACTTTTGGAACTCCAAGTATTGGAGACCAGCAAAAAAAAACCAAGCACTGCACTGCCCAGCCCCAGATGCCTGCGGCAGATGGCACAGCTGAGGCCAGAGGTCTGATTATCCTAGACCCGCACCTCTGTGGATTCTGACCTTTCAAATTGTTTTCTATGTAATCTGGCCTGGAAGAGCTTGCTTTTTGTTGTTTTAAAATCTGCTCGCTTCCCACCCTACAGATGAAACCGTCATTCTCCAAATTACTATTATCTGGAAGGGCAGGAGCAGAATTAGGCCCCACAAAAACAAGTTAGGCGGGCAGGTGGGAGTAATCCCGCGTGCCTGAGGTGGGGGAGGGTGCAGCAGATGGCTCCCCAGGCAAGCCTTGAAAGCCAGGATTAAAAAGTAATTTTCAGCACGCTGAAAATGGGACTGCAGATTTGGGTCATTGCAATTAACTCTTTCCCAGCTGTAGGCAGGGGCCTTGTAGCTGAGAGGACTTGTCCTGCCTGGAGGAGCTGCCAGGTGGAATCCCTCTGCTGCCCCTACATAGGCCTCATGGTAGGCATCCCTTGAGGATGGAACTAAGGCTCTTAGGGTCACCCTCTACCTGGAGACAAGCCTCCTGTTTCCCCTCCAAATATGAGTCTGTTTGAGGGAAGTTCCTCGTAAAGCTGTAGGAGGCATTTTGCCTCGAGAGATCGGATTATTACAGCAGAGGCCTAAAGCTGCACCTTATCCTGTTATCAAAACTACCTCAGGCACTTGCCCCACAAAAGATAAGGCAATTACTTCCCATTCTAGAGAAGCTGCACTTTGTTTCCAAATAGGATCTTTTAATATCTGTTCTCTTATGTCCCGCTACTTCACCCTATCCCATGCCCTGTACTTGCAACTTCCCAACAAGAATTCCTTTATCTCAAAGCCACTGAATTAAATTCTCTTCCCTAAGGAATGATTGGTTTTTTTCATTCTTGAACTGTGCGATTGCAACTGATGCACTTTCCCTTTTCTCTTTGGAAGCTAGGGAACCCAGAGACAAATTTACAAACTAATTCTATGGTCTTTATAAATGCATTTTTTTTTTTTGAGACAGAGTCTCACTTTGTTGCCCTTAATAGAGTGCCATGCTATCACAGTTTATAGTAATCTCAAACTCCTGGGCTTAAGCAATTCTCTTGCTTCTGCCTCGCAAGTGGTTGGGACAACAGGTGCCTGCCACAACACCCGACTATCATTTGTCATTGTTGTTGTTATCATCATTGTTGTTTAGTAGGCCCGGGTCAGGTTTGAACCCATCAGCCCTAGTGCTTGTGCTGGCGCCCTAACCACTGAGCTACAGGCACCAAGCCATCAGGCTGGTCTTCAACCTGTAAGCTCAGGCAATCCTCCTGTCTCAGCCTCCCACAGTTTTAGGATGGCAGGCATGAGCCACCAAGGCTAGACTGCATTTTTATTTTCCTACCTGTCTTGTTATTCTATTCTAATTTACAAATTCCCTTGGTCTTGATCTGATTTTTCTCTTTATATTGCATATTATTGAATGTATATGCTGTATGTTATATCAAATCTGTGCAGCCAGGGCAGCGCCTGTCGCTTAGTGGGTAGGGCACTGGCCCCATATGCCAAGGGTGGCGGGTTCGAACCCAGCCCTGGCAACAAATCTGTACAGCTAGGTAGAGTATAAATAAGTAAACGCAGAAATAATTCACATATAGATTCATTCTCTCAACTTTTCAAATAAGTACCTGTTAGGTGCTTAATACTGTAGTACTTGAGCGGCTGATAAAATAAAATGCATTTGAACATTTATTACCTATTATATACCAGGTATTATGCCTAGGCCCTTTTATGTCAATTTATGTCCAACAACAATCTTATGACATAAATAATTGAATGAATTGGAATACATACGGCATTTAGCCCAGTGCCTGGTCCATAGAAAGCAGTGAATAAGTGGTAGCTGTTCTTCTTTAGGTATCATTGTCCTCATTTTAAAAAGAAGAAACTGTAATTCTGAAAGGTTAAGTTACATTGCTGTAGAAGTTTAATGAAAAAAATGAATCAAGAGCCTGGCAGATAGTAGGCATAGCAGGCATTTGGGTTTTGTTTTGTTTGCAGTTTTTGGCTGGGGCTGGGTTTGAACCCACCACCTCCAGCATACGGGGCCAGCACCCTACCCTTTTGAGCCACAGGCACCGCTTGGCATTTGTTGTTTTTTCTGGCTAGCTGGCATTCGCTTCCCCTTTATTTCAGTAACTGTTCTGTTATTTCTCTTTGGGAAATCACTCCCAACTGCTTTTGTTGCTTGTGTGCTCTAGTCCAGGCTTCATTCCATGTGCTAGTGGCTGAGCAGGTGACTCAAGCATGGCCACCCAGGGCTCTGTGCTTACCTAGCCATGGTAATTGGTCCACGGTGCAACTCCTGAAACCTAGGATTTATGTGGATGTTACTGGGAAGAGACTTGTTTTCCTTACTACTAGGTGGGAGCTTGGCCATATACGCTACGTGTATATATATACAGAGGGTGCCAAAAAATGTATATACATTTTATTTATGTATTTATTTATTTTTGAGACAGGACCTCACTCAGTCACCCTGGGGTTGAGTGCTGTGGGGTTATTGCTCACAACAACCTCAAACTCTTGGGCTCAAGTGATCCTCTTGCCTCTGCCTCCTGAGTAGCTGGAACTATAGGCCCCCCACACATACACACAACACCCAGCGATTTTTAGAGATGGGGTCTTTCTCTTGCTCAGGCTGGTCTCCAACTTGTGAGCTCAAGTGACCCAACTGCCTTGGCCTGAGCTACGGGGCCTGGCCTGTATATACATTTTAAAAGCTGTTCTCTGGGTTGGTGCCTGTAGCTTAAGTGGCTAGGGTGCTAGCCACATACACTGGAGCTGGCGGTTTTGAATCCAGCCTGGGCCCACCAAACAACAATGACAACTACAACCAAAAAATAGGCCGGGCATTGTGGCAGGTGCCTGTAGTCCCAGCTGCTGGAGAGGCTGAGGCAAGAGGATTGCTTAAGCCCAAGAGTTTGAGGGTGCTGTGAGCTGTGACTCCATGGCACTCTACCCAGGGCAACGGCTTGAGCCTCTGTCTCAAAAAAATAACTAACTAAATAAATAAAATACAAGCTGGTATCTATGTATTACTTCTCAAAGTTGAATTGAAGGTACCATTACTGGTCAAGCATGTTGAAATATTCTATGCACATCCCATTGCACACATTTTGGGAGTCATCAATTTTACTTCCAACAAGATCTTTTTTTTTTTTTTTTGTAGAGACATTGTCTCACTTTATCGCCCTCTGTAGAGTGCCATGGTGTCACACAGCTCACAGCAACCTTCAACTCCTGGCTTAGGCGATCCTCTTGCCTCAGCCTCCCAAGTAGCTGGGACTACAGGTGCCTGCCACAACGCCTGGTTGTTTTATGCTTGCAGTTTGGCTGGGGCCAGGTTTGAACCCGCCCCCCCTTGGTATATGGGGTCGGTACCCTTATCCACTGAGCCACAGGTGCCGCCCCCAACAAGATCTCTTAAAATGTGTACATACACACACGCAACTAGAGTTTAGACAGCCACCTTCCCACCCTGAGTAGAAAGCCCATATGATAATGGAATCAACCCAAAGAATGTGGAGTCTAGAGATGGAGAAAGCAAGAGTCCTGACTCTGTCACTCAGTCCCCTGCGTGGAGCCACATGGGACGCCTGTAAGATCTGTTCCGGTGTCATTTGGTTACTGAGTCAATAAACTCCCTTTTTTTGTTGAATCCTGTTTGAGTTGGGAGTCAGTCATTAACAACTAAGAAAAGATCCCACCTTACACAAAGCATTCAATAAACTTTTGTGCCTTTTTGTTTCCATTTAATGGACTTGCCCCATGTCATAGCCAGTGAGTGGCAACATCAATATTTGAACCCACTTCGGGCTCCAGAGCTTGTCTATATCATATTCTCTGCCTATAGGAACTTGAGCTCTACTTGTGATGCCAGACAGAGACAAATGAAACAGGTAGATGATGAGTCAAGGTGGTGACAGCTGGGCCATTGGGTCAGGGCCACAGGTGTGGGGTTCTGGAGCCCCTTCACCCTGCACTAGAACTTGTGAAGGTCTGGGGGAAGCACCAATGCTGATTCATCACCATGCCAGCTGGCTCTGTGTGTTTCTATGCCAGAAGCTGATGTTTCTTCTGCTGATTTAAAGGAGAAAGATTTCTCAGAGCGGAGGATAATTGAAACAGAGACACAGCCATAGCGTCTGACCCTGACTCACCAGGTGACCTCTCTGGCTGAGTCATCTACCCTCCTGAGATGAGCTTTCTCATCTGCACGATGAGGGCGAAGCTTGACAAGTGAGATCCAAATGAGATCTCAGAAATCCTTAGACCAGAAGTCTGCTCCACGATAGCCCCACCTGAGCAACTGTAGGTCTGCATCTCTCTGAAATATCTGGAAGTCATCGAGGGTGTTTGTGAGTAAGTCCAGTGTGACACCATCTTCATTGCTTTGGAAAGATTCTCTGCTTTCCTAGCTCCAGGTCTTATGGTACCGGCACTGTCACCATTGCCCCCAGCGCCCTTCTGTGTGTAGCACTGCCTATGTCTGGACTGCTCTGTAATCTGATGCATCACTGCCCTGGACCTCTGATGAGAAAGGAAAGTTCTTTCCCCAGCTCTTACCTGGCGGAGAGACTTGACAGGGAGTTGCCTGCTTTTTGTGTCATGATAAACTTGTAAGGAAAGAGAGCCAGATTGTGAGCTCTTGGTAGGCGTGGTGAGGCCTTGGTTCAGTAATTATTGCCACTTTCAGGGCAACCCCCTGTCTACTGAAGTGCACCAAGCTACTCATAGGAGGGTGAAAGAGCCAATGTCCCCACTCAAGGACGATTATAAGGGCAAAAGGACAATTGTTGCAGGCAGTACATTCAAAGGAAATCAACCTAGTAAGACAGAATTCTGCAATGGAGTTGCTCACCCAGCTTTGCTCACTCTAGGCAACAGATTCATAACCCTAATGATCAGCTAAATAATCACCCCATTCAGGATATAAAGATTAACAGTGATGGGTAATGTTTAAAACAGCCTCACCAGGAATAAAATGTGTTTATTATAAATTTTATATAATTTATTATAATTTTTTTATATTATAATATAATGTCACTTTGTCGCCCAAAATAGAATGCCATAGCATCACCCTAGCTCACAGCAATCTCAAACTCCTGGGCTCTAATGATCCTCCTGCTTCATCTTCCCAAGTAGCTGGAGCTACAGGCACCCACCACCATGCTTGGCTAAATTTTCTATTTTTAGTACAGATAGGGGTCTAACTTTGCTCAGGCTGGTCTGAAACTCCAGAGCTCAAGGGATCCTTCCACATTGGCCTCCCAAAGTACTAGGATGTGAGCCACTGTGCCCAGCCTGTTTATTATCAATTTTAAATGTATTTTATAGATAGAAAAGTTGTTGTCATCAACTGACTATTTGTAAGCTCCCCCAATTCTTGTGTTGAAGGCTTATTCCCCTATGTGGCTGTATTCAGAGACAGGGACGTTTAAACAATTAAGTTTAAATGAAGTCATAAGGATGAGGCCTTAATCCAATAGGATTAGTGTCCTTATAAACAGAGACACTGGAGAACTCAATTTTGCCCTTCAAGAGCACACACGTCAAGGAAAGGCTATGTGAGGACATAGAGATGAAGTAGCCAATCTACAAGCCAGAAGGAGAGTCGTCACCAGAAACCAAATTGGCTAGAACTTTGATCTTGAACTTCTAACCTCTAGGACTGTGAGAAAATAAATTTCTGTTATTTAAGCCCCTCAATCAAAGGTGGTTGGCCAGGTAAAGTGACCTATGCTTGTAATCCCAGCACTTTGGGAGACTTTCAGGCCAGAAGTTGGAGAATAGCTTGGGCAACATAGCAGGACCTATAAAGTCCCTATAAAAATTAGCCAGGTGTGTCGATGCATACCTATAGTCCCAGATAGTAGACAGGCTGAGGCAGGAGGATCACTTGAGCCAAGGAGTTCAAGGTTATAGTGAGCTATGATTATGTACTCTAGCCTGGGCAACAGAGCAAGACTCTTGTCTCTAAGAAAAAGAAATCTACAATTACTTTGTTATGCCAGTTCAAACTGACTAATACAGATGTGTAGCACTCAATTTATAAGTAAAACAAAACATACAATGCTTCATTATAAATTCTACAGGCCAATTAATTCTCACAATGCTTTTTTTTGGGGGGGGGGATGAGATGGAGTCTTACTTTGTCACCCTTGGTAGAGCACTATGGCATCATAGCTCACAGCAACTTCATACTCTTGGGCTCAAACAATCCTCCTGTCTCAGCCTCCCAAGCAGCTGGGACTACAGGTGGCCACCACAACACCTGGCTATTTTTAGAGATGAGGTCTTGCTGTAGCTCAGCCTGTTCTCAAACTGGTGAGCTCAGACAATCCACCCACCTCAGCCTCTCAGAGTGCTAGAATTACATACAGGTGTTAGCCTGGCCTAATGCTTTTGTTGACCTTGGGTGATATCTTGTTTCTATAGCTGAACTATAGAACCTAAACTATGGTTTCAATTCATCCACGATTTGACAAAATCAGACTGTGAATAAGTGCAATCCAATTTGGCAAAGAAGGCACTCATGTCATTAACCAATGACAATGATTCCAATATGGCTGTCAGTTGATGTGTTCATTGACACTAAGGAGTAAAATAAAAAAGAAACAACAAGCATGTCTACCAGAACTTCATTTATTCATCAGTGACACAGTAACTTCTCTGCTAAATCAGGTAGTAGGTTTTGATTGCTGGAACAGTATTTCCTCAGGTTTTTCTTTTTTTTATTGTTGAGACAGTTTCATTTTGAAACTTGGTAGAGTGCTGTGGCATAATAGCTCAGAGCAATCTCAAACTCTTAGTTTTAAGCAATGCTCTTGCCTCAGCCTCCCCAGTAGCTAGGACTACAGGCACCCGCTCAACACCAGGCTATTTTTACAGAGGTCTCACTCTGGCTTCGGCTGGTCTCCAACCTATGAGCTCAGGCACTCCACCTGCTTTGGCCTCCCAGAATGCTAGGATTACGGGTGTGAGCCACCGAGCCTGGCCTTTCCTCAGTTTTTTGTGTTAGTCATACTATAATAGTCACAGACACAACACACCTTTAAGTTTAATCTGCATTATTTGCATTTTCTTATCTTTTTTTTTTTTTTGAGACAGAGTCTCAAGCTGTCACCTTGGGTAGAGTGCCATGGTGCCACAGCTCATAGCAACCTCAAACTCTTGGGCTTAGGCAATTCTCTTGCCTCAGCCTCCCAAGGGTGCCCTACCCACTGAGCTATGGGTGCCACCTCTTATCATTTTCTTAAATCTGTACAATTAGCGATTTCTGTGGTGTAAATACTACCATGGGTGATTTCAATCCAGCAATGATAAGCCACCGAATATGGAGTTGGATAGAGATGCTCAGCAGCATAATATCCACTAGATACAACATTATAAGGTATTTTCACCACATAGACACAACAGATGTCAATAACCTCAAGAGCATAGATGACAATACAGTAAAATAATCAGGAACTGATGAGTATTAACTACCTTTGTATTTAATGTAATTTATTTTGTTATAAATATTTTTATTTTATTTATTTATTTATTTATTTTATTGTGAGACAAGGGCTTGTTCTGTCTCTTAGGTCAGAGTGCAGTGGCATCATCATAGCTCACTGCAACCTCAAACTCATGGGTTCCAGCTATCCTCCTGCTTCAGCTGGGACTATCAGTGGGCCAGGCCTCACTAATGTTTCTATTATTTTAGAGACAGGATTTTGCTTTATTATTCAGGCTGGTCTTGAAGTCCTGGCCTCTAGTGATCCTCCAACCTTGGCCTCCCAAAGTGCTGGGATTATAGGCATGAGCCAGTGATCCCAGTCTATAATTTAATTTTTAGTAATGACCATGTTTAATAACTAGCTTGCAGAATTTCTGAAAATTTAACAATTGGCTCTTGTGAGCTGGTGTAAGCTAGTTCTAGCACTCCACTGTCAAGTATAGTTGAGACTGGATCAAACCAAACTTGGTAATGAGAACTAGATTAATTACTTGACATATTAATACCTAACAAACTTTTTTTTTTTGAGACAGAGTCTCAAGCTGTCACTCTGGTAGAGTGCTGTCATGTCACAGCTCACAGCAATGTCAAACTCTTGGGCTTAAGCGATTCTTTTGTCTCAGCCTCCTAAGTAGCTGGGACTATAGGAGCCCACCACAACACCCAGCTATTTTTTGGTTGTAGTTGTCATTGTTGTTTGGCAGACCTGGGCTGGATTCAAACCCACCAGCTCCTGTGTATGTGGCTGATGCCCTAGCTGCTGAGCTACAGGCCCCGAATAACTAATAAACTTTTAAAGCCAATTCCTCTTCCCTAAGTGGTACCATCAGTCATGAAAATGGGGGAGTAATTCTGGGCCACTGAGTGTGCTCTAGGCAAATGCTTCTTAAGATGTGGCTCTTGGACCAGCAGCACCAACACAACCCCAGATTTTTGTGGAAATGTAAATTTTAGGGCCCAGCGATCTCTTTCTGATGTCTCTGGTGTACGTTCAAGTTGTTTCTGATGTGATCTCGAGTTTAACATTTCTTTCTGAGTACTACGGTTGGAACAGTACTGCTATTTGTTTTAGCCCTCATTGTTCTTGCTCCATGCCGTGGGTGATAGATTATAAGCTTTAATATTCAGAACTCTTGTTACTATTTTCAGGTGGGCGCAAAGTATAGTAGTTAGGAAAAGAGTTCCCATCAACTGGTTCCTGTGCAAGGCTTCACCTCCATCCAATAGCAAAGTGGTGCTATGGTACAGGGGCTCTTGGAAGTCTCTCTGACCCCAGGGCTCAATGCTTACAGAATCTCTAGGGGATCAATATTCTCCTTCACTGTGAACATAGCAGGGGTGACTTAAATTGCTTTTAATCAGAACAGGGGTTCCTACGTGAACTGAGAGCTCAATGTAAATGCCCCATTTGCTCTGTCCTGTGTCATTGACTCTGATATTAAACATACAGAGTATAATGTTAATGTATAAAATTGAACATTCTTCATTGTAAATTAGCTGGAGTCATAGAAATCCTGGGTCAAATAAGCTTGAACAAAAAGTCATTTTGTCATTTCCATAACTGAAGTCGATGAGCATTGGGGCTTACTGGTTTAGAGACTCAGCAAAGGCATCAAGGACCGGGGTCGTTTTTATGCCTACTATGCCAGCTGCCATAGTGATCCACCCTCTAGTTCATGGCAAGATGGCTGCAGTGGTTCCAGCCATCACAACCAGAGAGTATAAAGTCCAGTGCAGGGTTTCTTCCCTAAGCTCCCTGGGCAAACTCAGACAACTGTGAACCTGAATGGGAAAAAAAATTACATCAGTAACCTCTAACTGAAATTTGGTATTTCATTCAATTATGAATGAAATTACAGTGGTAATACTGCCCTGTGGCTTTGCCTCCAAAAGAAATCACATGTGTTGTCATATTATATTAAAACTGCGAATGTTTCATAAAGTATCATTTATGCTCAATCCCACTTTGAAGTTGTAATAGTGATTTGTCCTACCATTAGATCTTGATGGTATGTATGTTAATAAAGTATCATATATATTATTATATATGTTGTTTTAATATTTAATAATGTGTTACATTGTAATTGTTCGCCTGTATTTTATTTTTATTTTATGTATTTAAAAATACTAGACCTCTTGGCATGTTAGCAGCACCTGTCGTCCCAGGTATTTGGGACGCTAAAGGGTGAATTGCTTGAGCCCAGGAGTTGGAGACTAGCCTGGGAAACATAGCAAGACCCTGTCTCAATTATTAAAAAAAGATACACACGCACATACAGTGTTCTAAGAAAGATCTATAGAATTTACCTGAGTGCCAGAGGGATTCAAAAGAAAAACGTTAAGAATCCTGATGTGGAGGAAGAAGAGAGGCTATTTCGTCTAGCGGTCCTTTCAAGAGAGAAGAAATATTGTAACAGGCAGCACCTGTGGCTTAAGGAGTAGGGTGTTAGGTGATGTTCTTTCTCACAGGGAGAGAAGGACGGCTTGGCCGCGGGTGCAAGCTCGCTCCTACAATTGTTTGAAAGCAAGAAATGAGTACATACTCTTAGATGGCATGTAGCAAGATGTCTTTATTTTCCCCTCCCCTTTATTGGGAGCTAATCACGTACACCACATTGATCAATAATCCTAACATCCTCAATGCTTACCTTAAACTATAGAAAAGAAAGAAAGTCCAGGAAAGTAAGACAACCATCTTAAGCTAGCCTCAGGCTCTTCCTCTTGGAAGATCTAAAAGAATAATACATTATCTGACTTCTATTGTTAAAGGTAAAGGTTAGGATAAACAGAGGAGTAAATCCTTTCTCTTCTATGTACTCAATTAAATTTCCAAGAAACTGGCTTCTTGACTGTTTTTTTTATGGCTTTGGAGACCCTGCAGTTATGATGGAGTATTTTACTCACATCATTATGATGGAGTTTTTCTTTTCACTCACATCAACCTTTGAGTCATGTCCTCTGCACAGATGGGCCGTTTCAACCCTTATCTGACAGGCTGACTTGACTGCACAGTCAGGGTTACCTGTAAGAGGTTTTTACGCCTGGCTTGCAGGCCCCCACCATGTTTTCCCAGGTCGCTTAGGGCCTCGACAAAAGCACATAATACTCACAAGTCTTTTCTCTCGGTTCTGGAATTAAAAGAGCACATTTCATTTAATTTTTGTGGGGGTTTACCCCCCACACAGGGATGTGATCTACATAATCCAGATGGTGGAAAACTCCAAGGGCCAAACAAATTGGTTTCTTTAACAATTAAATTATAAGGGAATAAGAGATGGGAGGGAGCTTATTGATGAAAAGAGAATCATAAGCTATACTAAGCAATCACTATGTGGGGAGTTTATTTAGAGTCTGACTTTTAAAAAACCCTACACTTGGGCTGCACCTGTGGCTCCGTGAGTAGGGCACCGGCCCCATACACCGAGCGTGGCACTTTCAAACCTGGCCCCAGCCAAACTGCAACAAAAAAATAGCTGGGCATTGTGGTGGACTCCTGTAGTCCCAGCTACTTGGGAGGCTGAGGCAGGAGAATGGCCTAGGCCCATGAGGTGGAGGTTGCTGTGAGCTATGACACCATAGCACTCTATTGAGGGCAACAAAATGAGATTCTGTCTCTAAAAAAAACCCAAAAAAACCCTACTCTCCATTTGTGACAGTTATGAGACAACTGGAATTTAAACACTGGAAATTTGGTAATATTAAGGAATGCTTTAGATGTAACATTGGTAATTGGTTTTGTTTTAAAAAGTCATTCTTTTTAGAGATTCATATGTAAATACATATGGATGGTATAAGATGTGGAATTTGCTTTAATATGGCACTGGATGGAGGGAAGAGATGGATATGGATGGGACCATACAGGGGCTGTGGGTTGATGGTTGTTGGGCTGGGTAATGGACACATGGGAGATCATTGTATTATTCTGCCTACTTTTGTGTGTGTGTGTGATTCTCTGTGATCAAAAATGTTTTAAACAGGAATGGTTATAATTCTTAAAAAGCTATTTAGGAAAAGCTAAAGCAAATTTAAGAAAAAAGAAAAGAGCATAATGTCCAGAGAAAGGTAAATACCAAACCACAATCAATGGCTGCCTCTAGGGCTAAGATGACGAGGATGGAGCGAGGGGATTTGACTTTACCTTAAGTATACTTATATCTTTTCTTTTTACAATGAATATTTAGGCACTTTTGTAAAATATAAACTTTAAGAAAAACTTTTGTTCCCTTGGTACAACAACCTCACTCAGAAGATCACAGATACCTAATATTTTAAAGCAACCAAAGGATTCTTAGAATAAGGGTCATTAAACTTAAAGAGTGTCATGTTTTAATTTGTAAAACCTTGGTGTATTTTTTTAAGTCTTGTAATTGTATAGTTCTGGGTCAGACCCATAACCGAATAGATCATACTCATGAGGCAGTAGTCAATTTTGAAAAGTTTGTGTAGAGCCAAGGAAAGTGAAGCCAATGACTAAACGCAGTGACTCCTTACCCATTTGAATTTAGTAAGTTGTTGGCAGACCCAAAAGGGATCTGGGACACTGTATAAAACTTGAAAATATGTGTTCACTTTGCCTACTTTTCTTTGAGTGCCCATAAAATTCAATGTGCTTGAAATAGACATATAAATGCTTTCTTCCATTCTAGGTTCTTTTATTTGTTGTCATCTCCCTCATTTAAAAAGTTTTGTTTCCATTTGTAAAAACAATACATTATTATTTTAGAAAATTTATGGAAATGTAGAAAAGTTTGAAGAATTAAATACACATCTTAGAGCACATGACATTCATCATACTTGTTTGTTCACAGAAGCCAGTGTTGAAGTACATGATTGATTTTGTGTTCATATCCCAGCCAGGAGGTCGTTTATTCACTCAACTTAGCTGAGCTGGGAGGCAATACAGCATGACGATTAAGTGTTTTAGGTTCCAATTTACTGCATACCACAAGGAAAGCATTTAAAGCATTTATAGGGACTGGATTACAGGTGGCTCATGCCTATAATCCTAGCACTCTGGGAGGCTGAGGAAGGAGATCCCTTGAGCTCAGGAGTTTGAGACCAGCCTAAGTAAGTGTAAGACCCCGTCTCTACTCGAAATTTTGAAAAATTAGCTGGGAGCCATGGTATATGTCCATAGTCACAGCTACTTGCTTATAGTGCTTATATAGCTACATGCCTATAATCCTAGCACTCTGGGAGGCTAGGTAAGAGGGATTGCTTGAGCCCTGGAGTTTGAAGTTGCTGTGTGCTATGAAGCCATGGCACTTTAGCCTGGGGCAACACAGTGAGACTGTCTCAACTAGTATGGGAGCTGTGAGATGCTGTAAGGATAATCATGGTCATAACAACTATTCTTTCCACACATATTCATGCTATCCCCACTCTGAACCAGGCATCATTGTAAGTATTGTGGATACAGAGGTGAATCAAGCAAAATATCTCTGTGACAATTATAATATAGTGAGACAGAGAGATAATATATACACACCTATAATATGATATCGGATACTCATAAAGCCATGAAGAAAAAAAAGCACATTGTAGCACTCTGAGAGACTGAGGTAGGTGGATCTCCTGAGCTCAGGATTTCAAAACCAGCCTGAGCAAGAGGGAGAGACCCTGTCTGTGCAAAATATAGAAAAAACTTCACAAGTGTTGTGGCTCTGCCTTGTAGTCTCAGCTACTCAGGAGGCTGAGGCAAGAGGATTGCTCAAGCCCAAGAGTTTGAGGTTGCTGTAAGCTATGATGATGCCATGGTACTCTACCAAGGGTAGACTCTGTCTCAAAAAACAAACAAACAAAACAAAAAACAGCATATGTAGATAGTTATAAGGATGCTATTGACTGTCACATATTTAAAGCTTATCATGTGGCAAGCACAGTACTAGAAGCTTTATATTCATAACCTCATTTTTAACTCCACAACCTACAGAGAGTAGGAGTTGTTATTTCCTGTTATAAATGTGGAAACTGAGGCTTAAAGAAGTCAAGTTCATACAGTGAGTGAGAGGAGATGTATGTGGGAGCCTTTCTCTCTCCCTTTCTCTTTCCTTCTCCCTCTCTCTAAATCCCCAAACTTGAAGTCTTAACCATTATTGAGACCAGCCTAAGCAAAGGCAAGACCTTGTCTCTACTAAAAATTTTGAAAAATTAGCTGGGAGCCATGGAGTAAGTCCATAGTCCCAGTTCATGCTCAGTAATGATGGTCATGTTCCAAACTCACTCTCGGTAATGATGGTCATGTTCTAAACTCACTCTCGGTAATGATGGTCATGTTCTAAATGCATTCTTCATCTGCAGGATAACAATACCTGCTGAAAGCACATATAGTGAGAATAAGATGGAGTATGTCAGCCTAGGGCCAACATGGCACAGCTGGTCTGGTCGGTTTAGGTCCAGCCTGACCTTCATTTCTATCTCCCATTCTTATTTTGTAAATTTAGCTCCCACCCTGAAGAAGCTTATCTTGAGTAGTTTAGGTGGATTGATTTAGGAGATTAACTTTTTTTTTTTTTGAGACAGAGTCTCACTATGTCATCCTCAGTAGAGTACTGTGGGGTCACAGCTCACAGCAACCTCCAAATCTTGGGCTTAAGTGATTCTCTTGCCTCAGCCTCCCAAGTAGCTGGGACTACAGATGCCTGCCACAACACCTGGCTGTTTTGTTGTTGCAGTTGTCATCATTGTTGTTTGGCGGGCCCAGGCTGGATTTGAACTTGCCAGCTCCGGTGTATGTGGCTGGTGCCCTAGCTGCCTGAGCTACAGATGCCACGCCAAGAGATTAACTTTTGAATTGGAATGTTGTAATAATAGGCCACTGAGATATGCTGATTATTATTTGAAATAGAGGTTGGTATGGTCTTTAAACTTTTATGTATAAAACTGTACTTTGAAAAATGAAAGAACAGGCTCGGTGCCTGTGGCTCAAGTGGCTAAGGCAAGAGCCACATACCCCTGAGCTGGTGGGTTCAAATCCAGCCTGGGCTCACCAAACAACAATGATGGCTGCAACAAAAAATAGCCAGGCGTTGTGGTGGGCGCCTGTAGTCCCAGCTACTTGGGAGGCAGAGGCAGGAGACTTGCTTGAGCCCAGGAGTTGGAGGTTGCTGTGAGCTGTGATGCCAGGGCACTCTACCCAGGGCAACAGCTTGAGTTTCTCAAAATAAATAAATAAATATAAAAATGAAAGAACAGAACAGTCTTAGCGTGGCTACTCTCACTGCTCTCCAGAATCCCGGCCTTCTGACAAAGTTGGTGGACCTATCCTGTCTCCACATATTGGCTGGCAGTGACAGGTGGCCAGACCCTCTTCATCTGGCACCAAGCTACATCATGTTTTTAGGATGATGGGACAAAATATGGGTGTTGCCTTCATGGAGCATGATGTTCCAAGGAATCGACACGTGAATTCACGCTATTCTCTGAACTTTGTGAGCACTGGTTATTGTTTGCTCAAATCATTTCAAGTTGTTTTTTCCCCGACCTGGGACATTTTCCCTCACACACATGCTCTGATCAGTGCTCAGCTGAATACTTGAGGGGGCCTTCTGTGGACCTGCAAGTTCTCTCTGGGTGCAGCTCTCTTGTCTTTGGTCCTCTGCCATTCACACTCCAGCTGCCTGGCTCTCTAGACTCGCAGCTGTCTCCTCAGCTCAGGGAGACCTGCGGGACGTGGGATGGTGCCCCTTTCTTGCTCTGGAACCTGGAAACTTTCTCCAAACAGTATGTCTAGGGCGATCATTGGGTTCACCTCATTCGTTTCCTATTTTATAGAGTTCTTCTCTGATTTGAGAATTGTTGTTTCATATATATTTGGTTGTTTCAAAAAGGAGGGTAAATCTGGTTCCTGTTACTTCCTCTTGGTCCAAAGCGGAAATATATGACTCATTCTTAATGCTTTAATTTCCTACTCATTTTTGCTTTGAATTCACATTTCTCTGATGGCTAATGATGTAGGGTACTTTTTCACGTGCACATTGACCATTTGTATATTTTTTGATGAAATATCTATTCAAATATTTTCTTGCAGGCAGAAGCTTCTCCACCTGCCCTGTCTCAATTTGTTTTGATTTTTTTTCTTTTTTGATCCACCCCTAAGAATTGTATGATCTGGTACCTTTATAAGTTTTGAAGTCAGGTAGTATAAACCCTCCAACTTTGTTCTTCTTTTTCGAACTATCTTTGGCTAGCTCGTTCTTTTGTATTTCCATGTAAATCTTAGAATAAACCCATCAATTTCTAAAGTGAAGAACAAAACCTTAGCAGGATTAAGACTGGGATTGAATCTACTGAAATGATAGATTAATTTGGAATTTGGGGAGAATTGACATCTTTACTGAATCTTCCTATTCTTGTAGGTTAGTGCTACTATTAAGCAGGGTTTTAATTCAAATATTGTATAACTAAATTTTGATGAAATATGCTGGATTTAATATTCTTCTAGGATTTTGTCCACTTTATCTACATATTTAAATTTACTGACAAAAATATTTTCATATTATCTTTTTAATCTCCTCAGCAACTGTAGTTAGTCAATGCCCCCTTTCTCCATCCTGATAGTGATGATTTGTGTCTTCCCTCTTTTTTTTTCTTTCTTCTTCTCTCTTTTTTTATTTCTTTGACCAATAGTATCACTAAACAATTATCAATTTTGGTCTTTTTAGAAAACCAAGTTTTGGCTTTATTGATTATCTCAATTATTAACTTTCTATTTTATTAAATTCTGCTCTTCCTTACCTCTATTACTTTCTTTTTCTCTCTTTGTGTTTATTTTGCAGTTCTTCTTCTAACTTCTTGGGATTCATGCTTAGCTCTTAAATTTCAGGTTCTGCTTTTTCTAATATCAGCATTTCCCTCTAAGAATTGCTTCAACCATATCTCACATGTTCGATGCATGTATTTTCACTCAGTTGCTGATCTGTTATAGTTTGTTTTTGACCAATAGATTACATAAATATGCTTTTTATTTCCAATAGTGAATTTCACTAGTTATCATTTTGTTTTATATTCTGAGCTTAGTCACATTATGGTATGTGCAATATTGTCTCTGTGTGATATTATTCCTTTGACATTTGTTGAGATACAACCTAGTACGTGATTAGTTATTATAAACATTACACGTGTGAAGGAAAATAATATACATTCTATAATTGTTGAGTGACATGTTCTCCATACATCTTCATTAGGTCAGGGTTTATTCATTGTGATATTCAAATCCTCTTTATTTTCAATGATGTTTAATATATATTATATATTCATTCTATCAACTATCAGGAGAAGTATGTCACAATCTCCTGTAACTATAAATTTGCTTTACTCTTTAGAATTTGGGGAATATATCTGGAGACATTTATTACTACATGTAAATGTTAAATTATTTTGGTTTCTGAAGAATTGAATCTTTTACTTTAAAGGAGCAAATCCTCTTATCTCTGACAATATTTATTGCTTAAAAGCTGTTTTCTCTATTGCTAATATGTCTAAATCAGCTTTCCTTTGGTTAGCATCTTTATCTTGTTACTTTCAAATATGTTACATAAGTTTGTAAACATATATTTCAGGCTCAGGCATATAAAATATTTATTTATTTATTCTTTTTTTTTTTTTTTTTAGGCTAGTCAAGTGAAGCAGTGGGAGTGAAGGAACACAGGAAATCTGTAACTGATGGCGATGGATGGGTTGTAAACACCCATTGTACTCTGACTAGCCAGGCATATAGAATTGAATTAATTCAAATATTAATCACAATATAGTGGTTCTGCTCTATGTTTATATAGTTTGCTGTTTTTGCTAGTGCTTGTTCATTGTGTCTATGCCTTTTAGTTATTTTGTACCAAGAGCTGCATGGTACCTTGTAAATTTATGTGCAGCAATTCTCTTTAGCTGGTTAAATATGGGGTCCCTCAGAGAGAATTTTCATTTGCTTCTTTTAGGTTTATGGGAATCTATAAATTAAATGATTTCTCTAGCTCTCTTGGGTAGTGTGAATTCAGACTGCAAACATGCCTAAAGTCAAAGTTCTTGTTTTTAGTATTAGAAAGCTGTTTTTCCCTCCCTTCTGCTGTCTGAAGGTGGAGGTGAGATGAGCGAAGTATGGGGTTGGTCTAATAAGGGTTTATTCCTAATTCTCTCTCAAATGGATGGTTTAACCTATTATGATCTCAGATTTTTGAGCTAACACCTCCATTAGACTCCTCAACTTGGGCAGGCTCTGGGCTGTGTCTCTGGGGCTCTCTGAGGCCATGAAATACAGACAAACCTCAGTCTTCTCGTCCTTGCTTCCTCTCTTTGACAAGCAGCCAGCTCTTGTTCTCTCAATTTCCCTACATTCTTTGTCTTCTCTCAGTCTGTGATTTGAGAATTTCTTACTTTGTTGATGGTTCATTGACTTTTTAAGAATTTTATCAGTTTTTTTTTAAATAGGTGGATTTATTCAGTTACCTAGCTCACCCCCTTTTTGGAAACAGAATCTAAATTTGGTAGATGGCATCTCAAACTCTGTTAAATGGCTTGTTTATGCATTTTCCTCTCAAGTAATTACATATCTCAGTATGTTATAATTGCAAATATTTGTGTTCTATAACTTAATTCCATGAAGAAAGACTGGGAGGGTGATATGATTTATTTGGTAAGTAGTAAACATTTTAGTAATGTTCCTAGGTCAAGTCAGTTTTATAAAGGATATTGTGAAGTTCTGAAACACATACCAGAAACCACTTACATCTGTCAGCTCGAAACTGCCCAGGAAACTGTCCATTTTCTATTTTTAGTTTTTCAAGTGCAGTATATTTTGTTTTTGCTTCTTTTCAGTTTATGTTTCTGTTTTGGTAGCCTTCTTCCAAAACTAAAATCACACAAACTGTATGTAGCTGGTTGAATGCCCCCACCCCAAAGAGATAGCCACCAAGAACCTCTGAATATGATTTTTTTTGAGACAGAGTCTCACTACGTTGCCCTCAGTAAAATGCTGTGGCATCACAGCTCACAGCAACCTCAAATTCTTGGGCTTAAGTGATTCTCTTGCCTCAGCCTCCCAAGTAGCTGGGACTATAGGTGCCTCCATTAATGTCTGGCTATTTTTTGTTTTTGTTGTTGTTGTCATCATTATTGTTTAGCAGGCCTGGGCTGGGTTTGAACCTGCCAGCCCCAGTGTATGTGGCTAGCGCCCTAACCACTGAGCTATGGGCCCCGAGCCTGAATATGATCATATTTGGGGAAAAGGATCTTTTCAGATATAATTATCTTAAGGATCACTGAGTGAGAGCATCCTGGATTATCTGGGTAGGCTCCAAATCCAATGACAAGTATTCTTATGAGAGAAGAATGTCATTTGCAGCAACTTGGATGGAGCCGGACACCCATTATTTTAAGTGAAACAACTCAGATAGTCAAATACTTCATGTTCTCACTTTTAAGTGGAAGTTAAATAATATGTACAGGCAGACATAGAGTGTGGAATAATAGACATTGGAGACCTGGAAAGCCAGAAAGGTGGGAGAGGGTGAGGGATGAGCAATTACTTAGTGGGTAAAATGTATATATTTTCAGATGATAATTACACTAAAAGACCAGTCTTCACCAATATGCAGTATATACACGCACTTGTACTCTTCAATGTACACAAATAATACATAAAAAAGGAAGAGAAGGGACTGACAGAAGAGAAGAAACAGAAAAGATGGTGTGAGGATGGAAGCAGAGACTGAAGTGATGAGTCTATCAGCTGAGGGATGCCGAGGACTGCCAGCAGCCAGGGCAGTAAGGGACAGAGGCTCCCTCAGAGCCCTCAGACGGAACCTACCCTGCTCACACCTGGATTTCATATTCTGGCCTCTCAAATGGTGGGATAATACATTTCTGTTGTTTTAAGGCACCCAGTTTGTGACCATCTGTTGTAGCAGCCCCAGCAAACAAATCCACTCATTTACAGACTCCCTCTGCTCCAATAATCTTTAAAAGCCTTTAACCTAGTTTTTCATCAACTGTGATCAAAGAATGACAGCCAGGTGGGGAAACTGGATTGGAACTTCTCTGGAGGTCTCTCTGGTTTCAAGACTTTCCTGGTTTTGAGGATCACATACTGTGGATGCACTTAAAGTGTTACAACAAATGTGAGGCCTTCGTCACTCTGTTCCCTTTCTTTTTCTTCCAGGTTCATAATTTATTGTACAAATTGAGTATCACATGATGAGATGACATTAGCTTCTCCAGGCATGGGAACTTAATAGATGAAGTACAGTTTAGAATCCATTTATGTTGCTTTCACAGCTGGAGTCATTTTAGATCTTAACTTGAAGTATAAGATTATCAAAGCAATGTTTCCATATGTGGCTAGTACACAATTCATTCTACCTGTGAGAGTATAAGAGTTGAAATAATTTTTAACTCCAGTGAACTGGAACTGGGCATCACTTTCTGGTCCTGCCGTGATTCCAACCTCACCCACCTTGCCAAAGCCACACATTTCTCAGCCAGTGCCCTTCAACGTTCCTAGTCACAGCTTGGTCCAGCCGGATAACTCTCTGCTCCTTTTTTAACGTGGCTAGCACTCAAACTTGACAGTTGCCATCAGCACCTCCTTTGTTCTCTAATACCACTATATTTTTCTTTCTTTTTTTTTAATTTGTTACATATATATATATTTTAATTGAATGGTAACTATGTACTTTAATGCACTTCTGGGGTATAGTGTGGGGTTTTCACACACAATCTGAAACACTTCCATCAAACTGGTTAACATAGCCTTCATGTCATTTTCTTAGTTATTGTTTTAAAACGTTCACATTCGACTCTTAGAAAGATTCACTTGTACCCTTGTAAGATAAACCTCAGAAGTGATCCCTCCAATCCTCCTCCCTCCCCCCTCTATATGTTTCATGTTTGACACTTCCTCCTGTCCTCTCCTCCATTCCCCCTCCTCCTCCCACAAACACACTGAGATAGGAACTCTAAAACTACAACTCTGAAACTACCTAGAGCAAAAATTCCTATTCAGTAGAGTAGGAATTTTTATCCAATAAAGATTAACAACAGAATAAACAGCTCCTTGAATTTACATAGCAAATTATAACCTCAGACTCAAATGTTGCATATTTTATATATGAGAACAGTTTTCCCCCAGTTAGAATCAAAGAACTGAAGCTGGAAGGAAGTTGGAGCTGTTGGTCTATTTTGTCAATTAACTAAATAATTTACTAATTAATTAAAAAGTTCTTGAGTAAATATAATGTACTAGAGTCTGAGATGTTCAGAGGATTCAAATGTAACTGCTTTAGTTCAGACCTCATCTGCTGCTACTAGTAGCAACTGTGCAGCAATTTCATAGCCCTGATAAACTGATATTTTAAACAAAAGTTGTAAGAATTTTTTACACAACCCAAATAAAACAAGATAATTAACAAAAATGTGTTTGAGAGCCTTATTTATGTTTGTTAAAAATTAAACTGAGGCATAATAAAATGTTAAAGAGTTTAAAATTATTTATGAACAAAAACCAGGCTGCTCCTGAACCAGTTGGGAGATGTTTTTATAGGCAAATAGAAGTAAAGGCAAGCAAACGATTGGTTACAGTTATACAGTTGACTTATTTGATCTATTCTGTTGGAAAGTCCTTTGTTGTGTAAGTTTATTGGCTACCTCTGTATAGAGAGTTCTGGTTTTCTTTAAGACAGGCATTTATAATAAATAGCTCAAGTCAACTTTCACTTATGTGTGTAAATCTGAATAGCAGCAAGGTTTAGTTCATTTATAAGGCCTAACTGCTCAAGGATTCTTCAGGCCTGGTCTCCATTTTGTTTACTTTAACATATTGATACCTATACATTGACTTGATTCATTTTAACTTCTGTACAGTATTCCATGGAAGAATATATGATAATGTATTTACTCACCCCTCTATTACTAATATTTTGTTGTGTTGAACATCTTTTGGTACAAGTGCTAAAGTAATTCCTTTTTTTTTTTTTTGAGACAGTCTCAAGCTGTCACCCTGGGTAGAGTGCTGTTACGTCACAGCTCACAGCAGCCTCAAACTCTTGGGCTTAAGCGATTCTCTTGCCTCAGCCTTCCAAGCAGCTGGAACTACAGGTGCCTGCCACAACACCCGGCTATTTTTTGGTTGTAGTTGTCATTGTTGTTTGGCAGACCTGGGCTGGATTGAAACCCGCCAGCTCTGGTGTATGTGGCTGGCACCCTAGCCACTTGAGCTACAGGCGCCGAGCCAGCTAAAGTAATTCTTTAGAACACTTATACTAGAATAGAAGTAGAATTGCTGAATTAAAGGATATTCATATTTAAAATCGATTACATAGATTACAGACCGTCCCTGACCTATGGCTTGATTTATGACTTTAGCTTGACCTATGATTTCAGCTTTATGATGGTGTGAAAGTAATATGCATTCAGTGGAAACCTTACTTCAAATTTTGATCTTTGCTAGGAATGATCATACATGGTATGATACTCGTATGTGAGATGCTCAAAATTTTGTTATAAAATATATATTAGAGCATTTTATGTCTGAGCACATTTAAGCTAGATTAGGCTAAGCTATGAGGTTCAATTAGTTAGGTATATTAAATGTATTTTCAACTTAAGATCTGTCTCAACTTCTAATAGATTTATTGGGATACAACCCCATTGTAAGTTGAGGAGCATCTCTATATAGACACTGTCAAATTGCCTAAAAAAGCTATAATCAATTTATATTCTTATGCGCATTATAAGCTATAATCAATTTATAAGCTATAATCAATTTATATTCCTATGCACACCTTTCTCAATGTGCTTACCAACACTGAACATTATTAATCTTTAAAATTAACTTCTGTACAGTATTCCATGGAAGAATATATGATAATGTATTTACTCACCCCTTCATCTGTCAGTATGAAGGTAGAAACATGATTTTATTTTATTTTAATTGGTTTGAGGAGAGAGCAGAAAAGGTCAGGAGGAGACTTTTAGTTTGTTTCTTTCTATCTAATGGGAGACATCTGCATGACTGGGCACTTCCTCCTCCCAGGCTGAGGTAGATGGAGCCAGTCTGCAGAGGGGCAGCAAAGCCTTTGACAGATATCAGCATCCCAGGTACACAGAGGCTCTTCAAGACTGTTCCCAGGGCCCTGGAGCCATAGACTTGTACCCTTCTTACAGATCTGGACTCTTGGTGTGTCTTCTCCCTGCTGTTGTTCCTGGGCTCAGAGATCCCAAATATTTACCAGTAGCCTCCTTTGCTGCTTCTAATTACCTAAGTATGGTAGAACCTCTGTAAGTTGACCACCCAAGGGACTGTAATAAACTGGCAACATACAGAGGTGGTCAACATAAGGAACTAGGCCTACTATACTGATACATACCTGTGGTGCATGTCTAGTCTATGAAAATTAGGCGGCTCGGTGCCTGTGGCTCAAGTGGCTACGGCACCAGCCACATACACCTGAGGTGGCGAGTTCGAATCCAGCCCGTGCCTGCCAAACAATAATGATGGCTGCAGCCAAAAATTAGCCAGGTGTTGTGGCAGGCGCCTGTGGTCCCAGCTACTTGGGAGGCAGAGGCAGGAGACTCACTTGAGCCCGGGAGTTGGAGGTTGCTGTGAGCTCTGATGCCACAGCACTCTACCCAGGGGGACAGCTTGAGGCTCTGTCTCAAAAAAAAAAAAAAAAAAAAAAAGAAAAGAAAATTAGGCCAACTTAAGGATATGGTCAATGTAGGGTAATGGTCAACTATGGAGATTCTACTATTTTCTCGTTACCTAGAGAGCCTAGGTATTTCCTACGCCCTCCTAGGCCAACCTAAGTTAATGAAAACCTAAATGTATAACACAGTGTGAGGATGGGTCCTTTCTTCTGCATCCACCTGCTAGTGGACCCTGGCCATGGTACATACAGATGGTCTATGCCTGGCCCAAGTAGTGGGGTAATGAGGATTTGCAGGGCTCCACATGCTCTATTTTCCTCTGTAAGCTTTGCTCTGATGCACCTTCTGTTATATCTGTACTGTGTGGTGCTATGTGACCTTCTAGCACGACAAGATCTATAACATTTCCATTTTATACTGATAGAAATCTAGTTTAAATATTTCTTGAGTAAATGTTTTTTTTTTCTAGTGTCAAAAATAACTGTTTAGTGTGATGGCTGAGCCCGTGGAACTGGTACTCAGTTGGAGCATAGCAGAGACAGTTTGCTTCTGCTGTATGCTATTTGAAGCCTCCGCTGGAAGACTTGAGCAGCTGGGATGGAATCATCAGAAAGCTTGCTCCCTCATATGTCTGGGATTAATTAAGCCTGACCCTTCACAGCTGTAACCACTCCATGCCATACACCTACATAGAGTTCCTTCATGTGACCCAGGCATCCTTGTGAGTTGGTGACTGGTTTCCAAGGACAACCTCAAAGAAAGAAGGCCAGAGGGAAGGTGCAACTATTTTGGATCTAGTTTCAGAAGCCACATTGAATCACTTCATCATATTCTAGTTTGGAATAGTCACAAACTACCTCCTAGATACATGAAGACGGCCTGCTAGACCCTGGATCTCAGTGGGAAGAATGTTAGTCCCACTATACAAACAGCTCATGGGAAGGGACAGCTGTGTCAGTGCAACTATCTTGGGATAATAGAATCTGCTGCTCTTCCCTAATTCCTTAAACACATTTTAAACAAATTTCCAATGTGAAAGATATTGGTCAAATATTTACCAGCAGAAAAATGTGATATGAGACTGGAACATCTTAGGATGGTAGGGAGATAGTGTAACTATCCCTCTAACCTAGAGTCTTATTCTAGTCACTACTTAGTCACATATATATATATATATATATATATTATTTTTCTTTTTTTTTTTGTAGGAAGTGAATATCCTAGGAAAAATTATTTTCTTTCATATTCTTCCAAAATTGCTTACCCTAAATCTGACCACACAGAAAGTTAAAATATTCTTTTAACTTCTTTTTTGGTAGTTAGAAGGCTCACCAGGAAGAAGCATACTGCATTGTAGGTTGTGACCTGCTTGTAGGTTGTGACCTTGAGATGCGGGACCTGGACACAAAGCTTCACCATGGGAGTAAGATGTCCATGTTTCTTGCACATGCCACTCTGCGAGTATTTGTCAATATGATATATTTGTCATGAAATTTATCTCTGGAAGGCTGTATACATTGGAGCATTTTTTTCCTTGTCTCACAAGTTGACATTTAATTTCTAATTCTGGAAGTTAGAGACATACCCACACAATATTTACCTTTTATAAGCTTAAAAATCCTTATATAACAATCCATGTTTCTGTAAGAAATTAAGGGTGGGCTCAGCACCTGTGGCTCAAGCGGCTAAGGCACCACCCATGTACACCTAAGGTGGCAGGTTCAAATCCAGCCCGGGCCCACCAAACAACAATGGCTGCAACCAAAAAATAGCCGGGTGTTTTGGCAGGTGCCTGTGGTCCCAGCTACTTGGGAGGCGGAGGCAGGAGACTCGCTTGAGCCCAGGAGTTGGAGGTTGCTATGAGCTGTGATGCCATAGCACTCTACCCAGGGCGACAGCTTGAGGCTCTGTCTCAAAAAAAAAGGAAATTAAGGGTGAAAAGAGTTTAAAAACTGGAAATGGAACAAGTTTCACAGCATAAATGAGGAAGTTCCCTGGCCTGACAAATATTTCTCTTATCAAGATGCAGGCTTCTGCATCAAACCAGTGATATCTTTGCCCCTGAGCTTAAACAGAAGAGGAGGAAATAAAAGTCCTAATCTCAAATTGCAGGTTTATGGGGCTGCAATTTTGCCACTTAAACAAAATTCTTTGCACCATGGCTCCCAACTTCCCTCATTCCATAGACAACGGCTGAGTCTGTATCTTTATTTTCCTGAAAGTCACTGTTAGAATGAATTCTAAATTGACTGCAGCCATCTCGAGAGCTTTCATGAGCTTTGCACAGCAATTTTTGACATCATAGGATCCCAGTGTCACAAAGGAGGAAGAAAATGTAACAAATGTATCATCCCAGTTTATCTCAGTCTTTTTAGCTCACAGGAAGAGGATGGTAGTATTTTATTAAGAAGAAAACTAAATAAGGTAATGTGCTCTACTGATGTTTGCTTGTTTGGAAAATGGTAGTAGAAATTCACATGGCCTTAAGTATTTAGTTCTTTCTATTTACAAGTTAGATTTTTTAAGTGTGGTTCAAAGTTAAGGATTACTAATTGCATTGATATTAACGCACCTAGTCCTCTTTTTTGATTAATGGCTTCACAGCATATCTTTTCCCCATTCTTTCGCTTTCAAGCTACCTGTGTCTCTATACTTGAAGTGAATTTCTTCTAGATAGAATATTGTTGGATCATGGTTTTACTTTTATCCCTGCTGCCCATTCTGTCTTTTCATTGGTATATGTAGACCATTTACATGTAAGAGAATTATTGGTATATTAGGGCTTGTATCATTGTTGTTTGGCGGGCCCGGGCTGGGGATTTGAACCCGCCACCTTAGCTGTACGTGGCTGGTGCCTTAGCCAATTGAGCCACAGGCGCCGAGCCTGAACTGTATTGTTGACCAAAGTTATTGATGTCTTCACACCCTAGTTCCTGCTGTATTTTGTAACACTTAAGAATGACTGTTGTTCTTTTAAACCTCTCCACCTTTCTTAGCTGTTCTGTAAATACACATGTCCTTTAAAAGCATTCATCTCTTTCTATACTCACTTCCCCTGATTTTACCTACATTTCCTTTAGAAATTATAGTATTATAGACTTGGAAAATGCTTGGTCTTTATTTCCCTGTTACAGATTGGCTTAGCTGTTCTTTTTTTTTTTTTTTTGATACAGAGTCTATGTCACCCTCAGTAGAGTGCTGTGGCATCACAACTCACCACAACCCCAAACTCTTGGACTTAAGTGATTTTCTTGCCTTCACCTCCCAAGTAGCTGGGACTACAGGCACCTGCCACAATGCCTGGCTATCATTTTTGTTGTAGTTGTCATTGTTGTTTGGCAGGCTGGGTTGGAACCTGCCAATCGCTGTGCATGTGGCCAGTGCCCTAGCCATTGAGCTACAGGCGCAGAGCCCCTCTGAGTTGTTCTTAACACATTTGTTGTGCTGACATTGAATAAGTAAGGATAGGTGTGCTGAGTGTGAAGGAGAAAAGCAGAATTCTACAAATCAAGGATCATATTGGGATTTAACCAAATTCTTGAGAATCAGAGATTTCTAGATGAAGTGGCATTTAATTTGAAATCTGTGTAGTTTATTGGAGTTAGCCAGCCACAAATGGGGAAGTAGAACATTTAAAGCAGAAGGAACAGCTGAAATGAGAAACTCCATGGAATATTAGAAAAATTGTAAGGCAGTCATGCTGGCCACAATGTAGAGAGGGAACGGGAGGTGGAAGTGTTGGGACAGGGCTCGAAGAGTATGCAAAAGTCAGATCAGATTCCACATTACAGGCCATGCTAAGGACTTAGGACTTATCCTCAGGGAAGCTGAAAATCATTAAGAGTTTAAAGAGGAAAGAAACATCATCAAATCTGACATTTTAAACAGCTAGTTTGTCTATAATGTAGCAGGTGGTTTGTGGGAGGGGTTGGCAAGAGAACAGATCTAAGGGACTGATGGGACATTCCTGCTGTGGATCCAATGAGTGTGATGTGGCCTTGGACTAGGGAAGTGTGGCCATTTCAAGGTGAAGGAATTTGATGTTTTTTAGAATTTGGGAGACAAAGGAGGATAAAGTGTGAAGAATGGTTCCATGAAGCCCAAAAGGATAGAATCTTTTAAACAGGGAAGCATTGGCACCTGGCAAGCATTGGCAAGCATTGGTGCCAAACAGAGCTGAGATGTCTGGGAAAGGATTGACTGAAACAAATTACATTGTTTAAGTACTGTGATGTGGAAGAGATCATTGACACAAGGGAGAACATTTTTGATGGAATGATGAGGGTAAAATCCACACTGAGTGGTTTGACAAGTTAATCTAAAGGAGAGAAAGGGAGAGAATGAGGAAGAATACAACTCTTTCCAGAAGTTTGATTGGCTAAGAAAGTCATCAGTACTGGAGGGAAAGAGTGAGTAAAAAGAATTCCAGTTTTATAGTTTCCAAAATGGAGGAGAGATATTTAAATGTTAAAGGAAGGAGCAAGTAGAGGAGAGAGATTGAAGAATTAGGAGAGAAAGACAGTAGTTTAAGGTTCCTGAGACTGTGGCTTGGAGGAGGGGAGAATTGGTCACTGACATTTGTTGACATTTTCCAGCTGTATGTTCTGTTAAGACTATAGACTAGGCTTGGCGCCTGTGGCTCAAGTGGCTAAGGCGCCAGCCACATACACCTAAGGTGGTGGGTTCGAATCCAGCCCGGACCCACCAAACAACAATGACGGCTGCAACCAAAAAATAGCTGGGCATTGTGGCAGGCGCCTGTGGTCCCAGCTACTTGGGAGGCTGGGGCAGGAGACTCGCTTGAGCCCAGGAGTTGGAGGTTATGTGAGCTGTGAAGCCACGGCACTCTACCCAGGGGGATAGCTTGAGGCTCTGTCTCAAAAAAAAGAGACTATAGACTAAATGCCTTGCATACTTAGGGAGCTGGACACCAACTTGAGGTTGGTCTCCTTAAACAGATTTTAAAAATGATTGAGAGCCATGGAATGGTGGAGTTGTCTGGCCAGTTGTTAGGCTAGTGACTGGCGGTTTATGACAGATAGGAAGGCCTGGGCTGAATTGAGGCACAGTTGTAATAAAAAGAAACCTATATCATGTGATTCAAGAACTACCATGAACAAATTCCCTCCTTCTTTGCTTTCTCCTTGGTCCAGAAAAGGAAGATTAAACCCACACCAGCACATGGCAAGAATAGGAACAGTGCTCACTCATTGGAATCCACTTTTTGTCAGACCTGATGCAGTTCATCTGCACAGGCCGTGAACAAAATAACGTGTTTTTATTTTGGCATGACCAAAATCAAGATGACCTCTAATCTCTTCCCATCCAATTGCTGTTAAATTTAATATAGATAAGAAAATGAAGGAACTCAGTGAAGCAGTTTTGTTACATTAGAATTTTTCTTCCCCACTGGCAAAGGACACCATTAATGTTGGTTGTCAAAAATTATTCCATACTTACTTGTTTTTCTGAAATTTCAAAATACTTAAAAAATGTTTGGTACTTGTGCGAGATTTTTCCAGAAAAGAGAAAATAGGATAGAAATGGCCTTCCAGAGTTTGTAGGAAAGGAAAACAATGAGAGCAGGACTAAAAGGTGTTATAGAAGCAAACTAATTTATACTGCCAAGAGAGGAATTTGCTAAGAATTTGTTGATCAATATTTATTAAACATTTGTGTACCTTTGGTCTAGGCTCTTTGTCAGATACATGCAATAAAAAAAGATAGTAGAGTGCTTACCTTTCAGAGCTCATAATTTAACATAATCCTAGAACGAATTCAAGTTTCACTAGTGCTGAAAGGTGTAAATAGCAGTGCAGAGAAGATGTTCAGGTCAGATATTGAAAGGGGAGGGTGACCCACCTGTACAGGGGCAATTCAGTTAGAGACTCCTTTTATATGGGGCAGTAGGGCGTAGGCAAATTCCACAGCTTGCCTGAAAGTCAGGGTCTTTGGGGCCAACTTCAGGGGGTGAGGCTAACCAGATCCTCTGTGTCTTTGCTTTAGGAGGAGAGGAGAAGGAGGAGGGGAAAGGGTTTGTGTGTGGCCGTGTTAGGCCTCCCAACAAATGCTAGGTAGGGAGAAAGTGCTCTAGGTTCTTGCAAATAGGGCAAGCACACGCATAGTTACAAATGCGTGGAAATAACTTTTATTAATCAGTACATTCTTCATAAATCCCAGTGTGGCCTTCTTTGATAAAAATCCAGATTAGAGAATGTGATTTAGGACAGAAGCTGACGGTGGGGTCCTCTACCTCCCATCCTGGATTTTTGTTTGGGGACTTGCATGTTCCAATGCCTCTGCAGAAATACATTTGTGTTTGCAGAGGAGATTCTGAGTCCAACAGCGGCCTAAAAAAGAACCCCAGGCCTGCTTCCCCAGCTGTTCCCAAGATGCCATTCAGCTCGCCGTTGGCCCCGCCCCATCTTGCACTTGACTCTGAATTCCAGCAGCTGCCACTCAGTACTTCCTCCGCCCCCCACGCGCCACAGAATCACAAACCCAGGGAAGGACGTGCATTTTTCCCTAATGCTGACATGACAGGAAGCAATTCCAGCTGTCCATGCGGCCAGATGGGCTGAAGTTCTTATGTTGGTTTTTTTGAGATATACCTGGAGGTTTCTAGCAAATCCCTCCTTTTCCTTGATCTCCGAAAACAAACGAGTAAGGCAGACCTATGTCTGTAGTAAGAGAAGACAGTGAGTCAAGAAAGCCTGAGAAACAGCGACAGCTAAGGTGGGGGGGGGGGGAAGAGGAGAAAAGAACAAAATGACGCAAAAAAAGAGCTCTGGAGACAAAAAAGAAAGTACGCCTCAGATTTCTGATGAGTTTCAAGGAGATTACTGAAGTCCTGAGTGTAAGGAGGAATGGCAGAAAGGTAAGGGCTGATAAAAGCTCTTTGAGATTGAGAATGGACTGGCGAGGAGCTGTCCCACAGCGAGGAACGAAGTTAGCAAGTAGACAGAAGGAGTAAGGCTACGAAGGTTGGCCAGTGAGAAAAAAGGAGAGATAGCTGCGGCTGGCATTTCTTCTTCCTTTGCTTGGGATGCCAGGCCGTTGTCTCCACCCCCAGCCCCATCCGGCCCCATCCAGCCCCACCAGCCGCCACCTTCCCTTCTCTCACTGCCTGCTCTCCCCACTCTCTTCTCTTTTTTATCTCTTCCTCCCATTCTCTTCCTTTCTCTAATATAAAATAAACGTATACTTTCATATTTTAAAAGACAAAACTAGTTGCTAAAGAGTTCAGCATCTCAGGGAGGTTTTTTATCAGAGCTGTATTTAGAGGCCTAGAGGCGAGTGTGCTGCGTGGGAGACAGTGTGTGCAACCTTCCTCCAGAGAAGGTTAGAGGGCCTTTTCAGGAGATGGAGCTTTCTGTTACAAGCAGAAAACCACAGACTTGGAGACTGAGAGGATCAGGATACATGGAACGGATTTCTAAGGGCGTAGATTTTATAGTCATGCTTCAGTTATCCTTTGGCTATAGAATTCTTCCTTGATATTCTGTAAACATCAGTTCTCTTGTGGTTTCCTGGCATTTAGTTTGCAAATGAAAGGGCAAGGTCAATGGGTTTCTTTGCCTTTGGTGAGTACCTGATTTGGGGGAGGTATCTTTTGTGGGGGACAAGTGAGGGGGTTAGAGAAGTGGTCTGGAAGCTTGTAGGATTTCTTGTGGAAATCTTTTTTGCTGTTATTTATGGGTTTCATTGGAGTATGGCTTTTTTCTGGGATTTCTGCCCAGCAGTCTTTAGGTCCTTTAAAAATAAAATGTAGATTTTCTTTAGCTAATGAAAATATTCTCTTATTGCTTCTTCGATCATTTCTCCTTGTCTTCCCTACCTCATTCTCTTCCTCCTCCCTCCTCTTCCTCCTCTTCCCTCCTGCTCCTCCTCTTCCTCCTCTCCTTCGGAATTCTGCTTTTTGAGCTCAGGAGTTTGAGGTTGCCATGAGCTATGATGATGCCATTGCACTCTAGCTAAGGCAGCAGAGCAAGACTGTCTAAAAAACTCAAAAAAACAATGAAATGGTATTGCCACATCTGTTCTCTTACTTAAAATAAGTAAGGTTATAAGTAGGGTTCCTGCTATTAAGATGACAATCTTTAGACCTTAATACAACTAATTAAAATTTATTTTGAAAATCCTTCCTTGTTTCCTTGGCTACATCCATCTTGGACAGAGAGAGAGAGCTTTGTTCTGGTTGTTTGGCATGTTGTTATTTCTGGTAGCTAACTTTCTTCATAGGACTAATGATTCTCCTATAATAGAAAATAGAGGGCTGTTATTTCTAAACAGAGGCCCATGTTCCTCAGTATTGGCAAATGATGTGGGTGCCCTCAGCACTTGTGTATGTCAGAGTTCAGTTGCTTCTGGTGGTTTCCTGCTTCCTTTTGCTGAGTAAGGCGAATGCAGAATTTACTAAACTTGTAATAAATATGCAACTTCCAACAACAACAACAAAATGATCTAAGAAACTGCTCTTCTAATGTGAATTAACTATTGCTTCTTTTTCAGATACTTACATCTCCCTTAGCCAGGAGTAAATAACAGGCTCACTACTGTCTATTCTTTGTTTACCTGATTTGGATTCCCTTCTTGTGATGCATTTAGTTCTCTTACCATACCTCTGGGTATCAGTTCACTTGTGCTTTTCCACATGTTTGCATATGGAGGGCTGATAAACCAATCACAAAAATTCTTGATGATGTAGTATACAATCAGCTGGTGTCCAGTTAACTAATTGCAAGCTAAAGAATTCTGCAAAAATGCCTAGCACAAAACCCTATGATATTGTAACAGGAACTCTTTATATTTGCTGATGGAAATATAAATTTGTACAACTGCTTTGGAAAATTGGTTGATAGAACTTAAAAAAGCTAAATGTATGGCCAGGTGCGGTGGCTCATGCCTGTAATCCTAGCACTCTGGGAGTCTGAGGCAGATGGATTGCTTGATCTCGGGAGTTTAAGACCAGCCTGAGCAAGAGGTTGACCCCGTATCCACTAAAAATAGAAGAACCAACTGGGCGTTGTGGCAGGAGGCTGTAGTTCCAGCTATTTGGGAGGCTTGAGCCAAGGAGTCTGAGGTTGCTGTGAGCTAGGCTGATGCCATGGCACTATACTCAGGATTATAGAGTGATACTCTGTCTCAAAAAAAAAGAAATTAGTGTACATGTATGATGGATCCAGAAATTCCACCTCTGGGTATATTCCCAACATAAATAAGTGCTTACATCTGCCAAAAGTTATGTATAAGAAACTTTATGGCATATTTAATCATAATAGCCAGCAGCAAGGAACAACCTAGATATTTAACAATAGTGGAATAGGTAAATAAAATGTAGTATGCTTACAACATGGAATACTATATAGAAACAAAAAGAAACAAATTACTGATAATAAGGAACAAATTACAGATAAACCCCACAGTCATATGTTGGAAGAAAAAGGTCTTGCACAAAAGAGTATGTGACTGCATATTTCCATTTATGTAAAATTCAAGAGTAGGCATAGGCATAACCAACCTAGGATAATAGAGATTAGAGGAATGGTAATCATTTAGTGAATCTTGACTGGCTAGGGAATTTGCTAAAGCCCTAGAGATGGTCCATATCTTGATGTGGAAGATAGTCACATGGATATACTTAATCTAAAATATTATAGAGCGATTCAAGATTAGTTTACCTTTCTCTGTATAAGATACACTTCAATTAAAAAATATCACATGGTATTTTCTAGAACTAGGGAAGAAAGAATTAGAGAGATTTTTATTTGGAGAGTAAAAGAATACTTTTGGGGAAAGGTATTATCTAGAAGAATTACTGAAGTCCTTTCTTTGTCCTACTAACAGACATTTCTCTAACTAGAATAGAAGTGGTTCCTACTCTTTTCTTACTATTAAATTGTTTTCTACACACTATTTTAAGACTTCTGGTAAATACAAGTCCAAAGTTACGTTCTCAGTTCTCCAGAAACTTACAATCTAGAGAGACAAGACTAACACCCCAAATATTTAGAGAACTTAATGTAATTGCCTTGTTTGTAAGTGCAAATTTTGAGGCACAGAGTTCTCCAGGGATTCGGGTGAAAGAGAACTCACTGAGAAATGGAGTAATTGCTTTTAGTGAAGGAGGAAGGTGAGGGTGTGAAAATAGAAGGGCAAACAAAATGCCAGCCAGTTCTTCACCGCTTTGTATTTGTGTTAAGAACCGTAGACAACCTGTTGTAAGACTACAAAATGACCAGGAAAGGGAAGGGATATTTGTCAAACAGGCAAAAATAAACTCGAGAGGAGTATAGTCTTCTCAAGAGATTCAGACTTGGACTCTAAATGGCTGCTGGTCTAAACCCGCAGTGCTGGGAGGACAGAAGTACAGTCAGAGGAGTGAAGGGAGCAGGAAAGAACTGGGGCTCTAACTGAACTGTACACCCTCTGTATTGCACAGAGGTCCTTTTTATATACAATAAAGCAATTATTATTGTTGGATTATGAAGAAAACCAAAGTGTGTGTTTATAACAGGCTGATACTTTTAGAAAAGGGCACAAAATTAGGGGGTGATATATTAAGTTCTCCTTCATGTTTTCCCCTCTTACCCCACATTTATGTGTCTGGAATAACACACACACACACACACACTTCGTACTCTGGTGCTGGGGAGTAGGGGTTCAGAGTTTATCCAAAGTGCACTGTCCACTGTCTGGGCTCTGTGGGTGGAGCTGGGAGATAGAAAGGTTGGCAGATGTATGAAGACGGCTGACATTCATCTCAGCTGGCTCAGAGTTCATGTCTCCAGAGTTCCGACTCGCCTGCCAGGCTCTTGCCTCCTGTGCTTTCGTAATTGCTTTTGAAAAGGTTTTCTGGCTACAACCAAATCTGATTAAATTTGTTACCAAGCAAATTGAATTGTTCAAGCTGCAGCCATTCTAGAAGTTTTAAACATCATTTAAAAGAAGATTTCACTCTTGTTCCATTTGAAGTTTCTCTAGGGAGCTGCTCTTGTGCGGTTTGGCTCCTTCCTCACCTGAAATGGAACAAAGGTAAGGTTTGCATTCTTTTTCTACTGAATTTAGGGGTGAAGGGAAGAGTCCCCTTAACCCTCTGAGGGTTCACTGAAAAATCAATTCACAAAGGGCAGACTAATAGGGGAAAAGACATACAAATGTATTTAATGTGTATACACAGAAGTATTTAGAATGAAAACCTCAAAACACAGGGTTCTGTTTTTATGTATAGGTTCAACAAAATACGGACAACTGTGTAGAAATATGATTAGACAAAAAAGGTATAATCTAATGCTAACAGACTGAGTGGGGAAACCCGCTAATGCCTATCTGAGCTTGCCTTTCTTCTCTTGGGGTGTGGCAGAACCTTCCCAAGAATGGGGGTCTTATGACCTACAGTCATACAAGGCAGGTCAGATCATTTCAGGTCAGAGAAAAACTTTCACTTCTGAGACCTTTATTTTGGGGTATTGTTTTCTGAGCCCAACATATATTTTTGGTTGTTTGTCTTCTTCTATAACTAGGTACAAGAATTGAGAGCTCTTGTGGGGGGGTGGGGTTTGGGATTCATGATCTTAAAACGATTTTTGAGTATACAGTGTTGACCATCTCAGGAATATCTGATTTACAATTCATTAGTTATTTGGGTGTAGCGCTTTCATTCCTGTGCCCTTCTTCCTCTTGACATTCTATCTGTTTGAGCTCTCTCTCTCCAACCCCTGTCTACCTGAATCCCCCCCTCACCAGTGACATCCTTTTTTTCTGTAGGATGCCCTTATTTTTTCTGTCTGCCAGCAGATCTTCTTGTTCTTGGAAACTTCTTCCTGTCAATGTTACTTACTGCTTTTCTCAGAGCTCTGAAAGCTTTAGGACCAAGAGACATACTAAAGAATTGGGGCTGAAAGGAGGACTGAGAGTTTGGACTTGAGGGGTGCTCTAGACTAAGAGGTACACCGAATTCATGACTCCAAAGTGCCAAACATCAGTCTTAAAACTCCTATCAGTAAAAGGTTGACTACTTTGGGGGGTAAACAAAATTTTTGTGGACTGGGTTAAAATTTATTTGCCATTTGCATCTTCTTTTCTATAAGGAAGCATCAACTGCAATATAAAATAAACATTTAGAACACTACTAAGTCATCAATGGAGGGTGCTTTCTGTAGTCTATTTAATTATTAAAAAATAATTGTAACAAAAAATGTTATTGTAACATTTTGCTAAATTCTAGTTCTCTGGTAAAATGTGAAGCCATTCTATAGATGTCTTAGGAATGGTGACATGTTTCAACTTCATGTTCATTTAAAGGATTTTCTAAGAAGCCCACTTGTGAACCATTAATTGCAATGTTTCTTTTTTTGTGTGCTAGATTGTGGGAGTGCAATAGCAAGCATTGTTCCTTCCTTTGGGTAGCTTACAGTTTTCTATGGGATACTGATATTAAGTAATCAACCTCAAATTTAAAAATAAAATTATAAGTTTGATAAGTCAGGTGAAAGAAAAGTACATGATGTCACAAGTCTGTGTCTTAGTGGGATTTGACCTTGTCTGGGGAGTAGAAGGATAAGGAGAGTCCAATCTGTGAAGAAGGATCAAAGAAGGATATCACAGGTATAGGATTGTACTTTACAGACATGAAAGAATACCAGATGCCCTTAGGAGGAAATGCATAGTACAAAATAGGCAAGAGCAGGGATTATCCAGTTTATTATAATTACATAGTTATCACTGAGGATCATTATGTAGGGATCATTATGTATGCTTCACCTCCTTGGCCATGTTAGGAATTTTATTCTTTCTTCTAGGAACAATAAGAGGAGATTCATGCATTTGGGAGAAGTGGTAAAAAGAATTGTCAGGGTGGAATTATTTTAAATTTTTATTTAAAATTTGTTATTCTGGTCATAGTAGAAAGAATAGATTAGAGAAAGAGTGAATGCAGCGTGACGAGTCAGGGGGCTGTGGCAGTGGTCCAGATGGGTGTTTGTGGTAGCTTAGATTAGGGTGGTGGAGGAGGATGGTTGTGAGACAGACTTAGAGGTAAAATAAATGGGTTTGGCTTGAATATGAGGTGAAGAGAGAAAGGGAGCTGTAAAAATTAACAGGAGTCAATGGTGGGTGACCCCTGTTAATTTTTGAAGGGTAACATTTGAAGTGTTAGGATGGGTGAGATGCACTGAGTTGAATTTGGGGTATGCTAAGTTTCAGATATCTTGAGGACACCTAAGTAGATGTGTACAAAAGACATTTAGCTGTACAGATATATCTTTGTGGTTCAGGGTTTGCCCATAAATGTGTCTGAGGGTCCTTTTTGTTCAGGCGATAATTGAAGCTAAGAGCGTAACTGAGATCCTTTACGGAGAAAATGTCAAGAGGGGCTAGAGCTTTCCTTGAGGACCTACACAACATTTAATGATTAAGTAGAGGAAGGATGTGTCTACAAAGGAAACAAAGAGGAACCAGAAATGAAAGAAGAAAACTAGCAAGCCATTAGGTGTGCAGAGATAATGATCACAAAAAATACGTCTGGATATAAAGGAGAGGAGAGAGAAAACTAGCTGGAGGGCATATGGACTGAAACATATTTAAAAAATAAGATTCTAAAAATAAAATAAGATTCCATTTATATACCATTTGAAAAATGACAATATCATAAGGATGGATAGTAGATCCTTAATGGCTGCTGGAGGATGGGAATGGTGAGGGTGTAACTTGGTGGTGGTGGAAGAGTTACATATCTTGAGTATGGTGATGGCTACATAAATCAATGCATAAAATAAAATTTCATAGAACTACACACATGCATACAGATAGATGCTTGTAAAAATCTGCTGCCCTTGAGTTCTCTGACCAGAGACACCCTGCTGTACTGAGGATAGCTTTTCTATCCTTTCCCCTGGATGTTCCTCATTCTTCTCACCTTTCAAATGATGCCCTTCTAAGTCTCTGGGAAGTTTTAAGATGTGAAGGGCTTCCTCTTCATGTAAATCTGTTAAAGCAGCATCCCAATAAAGCTTGTATATGTTACTGCTAATTCATGGTCCTATCTTTTTCTTTGATTGGTCCAGAAATCCTTGAACTTCCTCCAGTTTTGTCCTCCCTCCCTTTCTCTCTTTCTCTCTCTTTCTTTCTTGTGCTGCAGAGCTGCTTTATTTCAGAGAGAGAGCAAGAGCATGCTTCTGCATAGTCACACAGGGGATCCAAGAGAGAGTTGCCAAGGAAAAATGGAGAGTGCTGGGTATATATCCTGACACTTGCCCCTCTCTGGTCTCAACCTTGTTTGTTTTCAGTCCTCCTGATTATTGGTTGTTTCTTCAGTCCTTCATCTAATTGGTTCTTGATCATGAGGAAAGTTTGAGGGGAAGTTTTTAGACTGACCTGGAAGCCCTGAGTGAGCCACCCACATTCCTCCCACTGACAGGGAGATGCAACTGATGTTGGGAAAGGGGGTGCTGACTATTCTTGCTGCTTCCTGCTGGTTAGGGGAGTTGGAGGGCCCAATAGTTGAGTGTTCCTCCAGAAGGAGCACCTGTAGGGTGGGCTGTTCAGGGATAATTGGAGGGTTTATTTAGGGGCCCATGGAAGAAGGTGGTGGTGGTTTCCATGTGGGGTTCCATGTCAAGGAACATTTGTAACTATATGTCCTCTAGCCTAGAAGAGACAAATTTGACAAGAAGATTCAGGTTACATGGGCCAAAGGTAATTATTAAAATGAAAATTAATAAGGGGCCTAAAAAGGGAAGGAGCCATGACATCCACTGTCTGAGGATGTCCCAGGATCCAGAGTTGTCTTGTCCTCAGAGGTTAGCTGCTTGTTCTGCCAATTTCTTGGCCACATCTCTGATGAATCCAAACTGGTTGACATAAAAGCAGCATTCTTCATCTAGCAACAAAGACACAAGCCTCCCTTCTCTGCAATGAGGAGGCTAAGCTTTGTCTGTTTTGGAAGGTTATAGCTGCTAAGGAATCTGTTCGGTCTTGGAGCGTTACAAGGGTCCTGGATATTTCTTGCAGCCTTTCTTGTGGGTCTTGGGATAATATGTGAAAGAAATATAGAGAGCACCCTGTGCCTCTGAGTCTCATCTCCACCGTGGTTATTCCTAGGGCAGCAGGAGTGGAATTAAAATGGGTGCTTTTGGCTATGTGCCCATAGCTCAGTGGTTAGGCCGCCAGAGAGTTTGAACCCAGCCTGGGCCTGCTAGACAACAATGACAACTGCAACAGAAAAAATAGCCATGTGTTTGTTGTGGCAGGTACCTGTAGTCCCAGCTATTTGGGAGGCTGAGGGAAGAAAATCGCTTAAATTAGAGGTTGCTGTGAGCTGTGACACTACAGCACTCTACCAAGGGTGACATAGTGAGACTCTGTTTCAAAAAAAAAAAGGATGAGTGCTCTTTTGGGCCTGAATTATGCCCTATTGGGATGAGTAGAGATTGACTAGGTGGGGCAATGTAAATATTAGGGGACAGGTATGCGATAGTGCAGGTGCCAGTCCAGTTGGTGGATAGGTAAGAATATGCTTCATTTCCACAAATAAAAAATAGGCCTTCTTGGGTCAAGCATGAGGTAAAGTGGAATGAACAGATGTGGAGTAAATTGTTACTTATTCATGACCCTGGTTCATTGCTCCAAACTGAAAAAGAACCAGCAAGACCCCCCCTTCCAACAGCGAAAGGGGGGAATCTGTCAACTGGTCTGTGGAAAGCAGCTGAGAGCCTGTACTCCTGGGAAGGGTTTTTGAGAGTTACTGAGGCATCAAATCTAGGAATTTTAAGGGGACTAAAGGAGATAGTAAGGTGAGGAAGAAAATGCTTCTAGTTATTCCTGTCATGTTGGAGGGGGCAGGAAGGATTTATAACTTACTTGTGGTTGTAGGATGGGTTTATGACTTCCAACTTGGGGTTTGTTGGAGTTAAGTCTTTAGGGACTTTCATTGGAAGAATACCTTCCTGTTTTCCAAAGGCTTACTGGAGGTTTGCAAGTCCAAGGGTTCTTTGATTGATGAGGTTTTTGGTTTGAGCTGAGTGTGGTGTATCCAGGCATCTATTCTTGATACGTTGATGCAGACGCGTGGAAGTGGGATATTCTCCCAGCTGGCTTGCCAAAATGTTCTCCACTGTTGTTGGAGTTGCAGGCAGGTTCTTCAGCTGTCTATCCTCAAGAAAGATGAAGAGGCCTCCATAGCTGTGTTAAGTGTTACAGCTCAAATGAAGAGGTGGTACTCAAATAGTGTACTGCAGAGCCAGTTTATTTCTGTGAGAGAGAGAGAGTAGTTTGCACATAGTTACAGAAGGGGACCCAAGAGAGGGTTGCACCTCCGTTTTTTTCTTAAAATGTTTTATAGTGTTAGCTATTATATTTAGGTCTATGATTCATCTTAACTTAGTTTCTTAGTTTTTATATATAGTGTGGAGTAGAATACAATTCATGATTTTGCATGTGGCAATTTTGTTGTCCCAGCACAGTTTGTTGAAAAGATTATTCGTTCCCCCATTTGATAGTCTTGACATCTGACTCTACACACCTGGGTTTATTTCTGGACTCTCAATTCTATTCCATTAATCTGTATGTTTGTCTTCATGCCAGTACTACACTATCTTGATTATTAGAATTTTATTGTAAGTTTTAAAATTGAAAGTGTGTGTCCCACAACTTTGTTCTTTTTCAAGATTACTTTGACCATCCTTTGTGTATTCACCTGAATTTTAGGATCACCGTGTCAATTTCTGGGATTTTAGATAAGAATTGTGTTAAATTTGTACATAAACTTTGAGATGATTGCCATCTTAATAATATTAAGTCTCTTATCTATGAACATGGGATGTCTTTTTATTTAGATGTTTAATTTAAAAAGGTTTTGTAGTTTTCAATGTACAAGTTTTGTACTTCTATTTATTCCTAAGTGTATTCTTTTTTATTATATTCTGAATGGAATTATTTTCTTAATCTCTTTTTTGTATTGTTTGTTACTAGCATATGACATGCAATTGATTTTTATATGTTGATCTTATGTCTGTAACTTTGCTGAACTTGTCTACTAGCTCTAGCCACTTTTTAGTGAGTTTCTTCAGATTTTATAAATATTAGATAATATTTGGAAATAGCTTTACTCTTCTTTTCTGATCTTAATGAATTTTATATATTTCTATGGACTAATTTACCTGTCTAGAACCTTCAGTAAAATGTTGAATAGAAGCAGTGAAGGCAGACATCCTTACCTTGTTCCTGATTTTAGGGAGGAAGCATCCAATCTTTTGCCATTAAGTACAATATTACACAGATTCCCTTAATCAAATTGAAGAAATTAAGGAGGCAGACCAAGATGGTAGACTAGAGACATATCTTTAGCAGCGTATCTCAGAACTCTTGGTGCAAGTAGGGAGAGATGACACTAGCTACCTCCTGGCTAGTGTCAGGAGAACACAGTGTAATATCAGGGGACTCCAGGAGCCAAAGAGGAGGTCAGGAGCAGTGGAAGATCAGCACAGAAGAAGAGTGCTTGGGTATGGGTAGAGGCTGGCCATCTCTCCAGCAGAAGGCTAGAGACAGGGAAAGTCTGTCCCACAGTTTTTTTTGGACTTGGGTGCTCACTGGAGCTTCCTGGGCAGGGCTTAAGTAAATGACTGAACTTGAACAGTAACTGGAGGCTAGGATTGAACCACTGGGAGGGGTGGAACTCTCACCAGTTTGGGTGCTATCAGGTTGATGCCATTGTGGGAGGACTGCCTGGGAGGAACAGCTAATAGAGTTCTAACACATGGCTGGCTCTGGCATACCTGCTAAACTTGGGCAGCCACCCTGGGGTTAAGTCAAGGAGCTCCTGCACCCCCAGCAGCCACTATGTGGTCAAGAGGCACTATTTGGAAGGTTGAGGAATGTCTCCTAAGAAGTTTGGCAAAAGTTTCAGGTTCCCAAGCCTGCAGGAATTGAATGCTAGCAAAATGACCAAGCCCTGATTGAATGCAAACACATCAGGAAGAAGGGACCAGGTTTCTTGTCATAAATTTCTCAAACAACAACTAAGACATTCCTTTATTTTTACATCTTATATACTTCAATTTTTAATTTTATTTCTTTCTTTATTTTCTGTTTTCTGGTTTGTTTTACTCTATTTCATTCTGTATTCCATTTATGAGACAGAGCCTCACTTTGACACCTGGGCTAGGGTGCCATGATATTGACCTGGCTCAAGGAAGTTTTGAGCCTCTGGTCTAGGGTGCACTTCTCTATTAGGCTTGAGAAGGATGGTATCAGGAGGTACCCGCTGTGACATACTAGTGATTTTCTTTTATATTTTGTAGAGTTTGGGTCCTACTTTTGCTCAGGCTGGTAAGGAGGTCCTCACTTTGAGGGAACAACTCACCCTGGTCCTTTAGAGTCTTGGAATTGTGGATGTAGATAAAATCACGCTGCTGAACATGACCGTTAGACCCATTTTTCTCTTTCTATTCTTCTCTCCTTTTTTACAATTTTTTCCTTTTACCCTGCAATTTTTGTCTCTCTTCTTGCTCCTTATTCTTCTCTTCCTTTTGGTCCTATTCCAAAAGGAAATTTAACACCTAAGCACAGAGACAAGGTAATGTACAGATAAGAAGGAAGTGAGAGAAAAAAGTAGGGGAAGGAAGTGAACAAGAAGAAAACACACATGTAGCAGGACCAACAGAAATATTCTGGCGATATGAAAAACCAGAACAGACCAAACCCCCAAAGGATCATGGCAGCTAGCACAGAGGATCCCACCTCTTCTTCTTATGGAAGAAAGAAGAAATTTCTTTCTTCCATAAAGAAATTATGGAAATGAGAGAAAGAGAATTTAAAGTATGGATGGCAAAAAGAACGAAGGAAATAGAAGAGAAAGTGAAAAATCACCAAAAGGAAATCCCTAAACAGTCCTAAATAATGAATGAAAGGCATGATGAAATTGGAAAGAATATAGTGGAGCTTAAGGAATTGAAGGAGAAAATCAGGGAACTTAAGGATGGCAGTAGAAAGTATTAATAACAGATTAGACCATGGAAAGGAAGGGATCTCAGAGCTAGATGATAAGGCTTTTGAGCTAACCCAGGCCTTTAAAGAGCCAGAAAAAAAGAGTGAAAAAGCAGGGTTTATGTAGAGAATTATGGGACTTTAGGAAGCATTCAAATATATGAATTATAGGCATCACTAAAGGAGAAAAAGAATGACCCAAAGGAATGGAAGTTCTACTGGAGTATATCATAAATGAAAATTTCCCAAGCATCAGTAAAGATCCTGATACATTCCTTTTAGAAGGATATTGAACCCTAGGTCATCTCAGCACAAACAGAGCATCTCCAAGACACATTGTCATGAACCTGTTTAAAGTCAGGACAAAAGAGAAAATTTTATAAGCAACCAGGAATAAGCACCAATTGACCTATGGAGGCAGATCCATCAGGTTGACAGTGGACTTTTCAGTTGAAACTTATTAAGCCTGAAGAGAATGGTCATCTACCATTAAGCTTCTTAAATAAAACAATTTTCAGCCCAGAATCCTGCCCCCTGCTAAAATAAGCTTCAAATTCCATGGAGAAATAAAATCCTTTAATGACATGGAAACACTGAGGAAATTCACCACAAGACCAGCTCTACAAAAAATACTCAGACCTGTTCTCCACACTGATAGTCACAATGGACTATAAGCAAAGTAAACACCAAAAAATAAGAGGACAAATCCTACCTTCCATAATGACCCAAAGGATAAAACTAAGCTATGGACTTTCAAAAAATAAGATGAATAGAAATCCATCGTGTTTATTAAGTCTCTCAATAAATGTAAATGGTGTAAATGGCTTGAATTCCCCACTAAAGAGGCATAAGCTGGCTGATTAGATAAAAAAGCACATATAGATGAACCTTGAAGGACAAAACAAGACTCAGGGTGAAGTGTTGGAAAACAGTAAATGGAAAATGGAAATCAAAAGAAAGGAGGAGCCACAATCTTATTTTCAGATATAATGGATTTAAAGCAATTAAGAAAAGCAAAGATGGTCACTTAATACTGGTCAAGGGAACAATCCAACAATGTTCTAAATATTTATGCACCCAACTTAAACACTCCCAGATTTATGAAATGGATCTTAATGGTTCTGAAAAATATGATCTTCTACAACACTATAATAGCTGGGGACTTTAACACCTCTCTGACAAAACTGGACAGATTCTCTAAAAAAACTAAACAAAGAAACAAGGGACTTAAATGCAACCCTAGAACAATTGTGCTTAATAGACTTTTATGGAACACACCATCCCAAAGCTAAGGAATATACAGTCTTCTTGTCAGCCCATGGATCATATGCCAAATAGATCATATCCAAGGACACAACTCAAACTTTAACAAAATTAAAAGAATTGAAATTATACCTTGTGTCTTCTCAGAACACAAGGCAATAAAGGTGGAACTCTAACAAAAATTTTTATCCCATATAAAGACATGGAAACTAAACAACTTTTTCCTGAACGATAGTTGGGTTAAGGAGGAGATAAAGGAGAAAATTATTAAATACCTTGAACACAACAACAATGAATGTACAAGCTCCCCAAACCTCTGGAATTTATTGCATTTGATGCCTATATCTGAAAAACAGAAAGAGAGCACATTAACAACTTCATGAAGAATCTCTAGGAAATGGAAAAGGAGGAGCAATCCAGTCCCAAACCTAACAGAAGAAAAGAAATAACCAAAATGAAATCAGAAATAAATGAAATTGAAAACAAAAGAATCATCCAAAAATTAATGAAACAAAATTGGTTCATCGAAAAGATAAGCAAAATTGATAATTTGGCTAGGTTAACTAGAAACAGAAAAGTAAGGTTTCTAATAAATTCGATCAGAAAAGAAAAAGGAAAAATAACAACAGATGCCTCAGAGATACAAGAAATTATCCCTGACTACTACAAAAAACTCTGTGCCCAGAAATTTTACAATGTGGAGAAAATGGACCAATATGTGGAAACATACCCTTTCCCTAGACTTAACCAGGAAGAAATAAATATCTTTAACAGACCAATATCAAACACTGAAGTTGAAGAAACAATAAAAATATCCCAACAACAACAACAACAACAACAACAAAAAAGCCCCGAACCACAACAAAAAAAGCGCTGAACCAGATGGCTTCACACCAGAATTGTTCAAAGAAGAGCTTGTATCATACTGCAGAACCTATTCCAAACACTGAGAAGGAAGGAACTTTCCCCAACATGTTTTACAAGCAAACATTACCCTGATTCCAAAACCAGGAAAGGACCCAACTAAAAAGGAGACAATTTCACTAAAAAATATTGATGCAAAAATACTCAATTAGAAGCTTAGCAAATAGATTATAGCTACACATTAAAAAAATTATACATCATGATCAGGTAGGCTTCATCCCAGGGATATAAGGTTGTTTTAACATATCCAAATCCATAAATGTAATTCACCATATCAATAGAAGCAAAAACAAAGGCCATATGATCCTCTCAATAGATGCAGAAAAAGCATTTGATAAAATTCAACATCATTTTCTTTCTTTCTTTTTTTTTTTTAAGACAGAATCTCACTGTATCATCCTCAGTAGAGTGCTTTGTCATCACAGCTCATAGCAACCTCAAAATCTTGGGCTTATGTGATCCTCTTGCCTTAGTCTCCCAAGTAGCTGGGACTACTGGTGCCAACCACAATGCCTGGCTTTTGTTGTTGTTGTTGTTGTAGTTGTCATTGTTGTTTGAGAGGCCTGGGCTAGGTTCAAACCCACCAGCCCCAGTGTATGTGGCCTGCATCCTAACCGCTGAGCTACAGGTAACAAGCCAAATTTCAACATCCTTTTCTAACAAAAACATTTAAGAAAGGAGGCATAGATGGCACATTTTTTCTTCTTCTTCTTTTTTTTTTTAATTTTTTAATCTTTCTTTCTTTTTTTTGAGAGAAAATCTCATTTTGTCACTGTGGGTAGAGTACCATGCATCATAGTTCACAGCAACCTGAATTTCCTAGAGATGCTTCATTAAGTTGCTGATGTGCTCTCTTTCTGTTTTTCAGATATAGGCATATAATGTAATAAACTCTCTCAGGACTATGTTTGCTCAGGTGATCCTCTTCCCTCAGTCTCCCAAGTAGCTGGGATCCACCACAATTCCTGGCTATTTTTAGAGACAGGGTCTCACTCTTGCTCAGGTTGGTCTTGGACTTGTGAACTCAAGCAGTCCACCTGCCTCGGCCTCCCAGAGTGTTAGGATTACAGGCATGAACACTGTGCCTGGCCAGATGGCACATTTTTGAAACCTATTGAAGCCATCTATGTTACTGTACTGAATGAAGTAAAACTGAAAGCTTTCCTGTTTAGAACTGGAACCAGACAAGGATGTCCACTATCATCACTACTATTCAACAGAGTTTTGCCAATGCAGTCAGGCAAGAAAAGGATACGAAGGGCATCCAAATGGAGGCAGAAGAGGTCAAAGTCTTGCTCTTTGTCAATTACATGACTTTATACTTAGAAAACTCCAGAGACTCAACTATAAGTCTCCTGGAAGTCATCAAGACATACCATAATGTCTCAGAGTATAAAATCAATGTCCACTAATCAGTAGCCTTTTTATATGCCAATAACAGCCATGTTGAGAAGCAAATCAAGAACATAATTCCCTTCACAGTAGCTTCGAAGAAAATGAGATGCCTAAGAATATACCTAACAAAGGAGATGAAAGATCTCTACAAAGAGAATTATGAAACCCTAAGAAAAGAAATAGTAGAAGACATTAACAAATGTAAGAACATGCCATGCTCTTGGCTGGGAACATTGTTAAAATGTCTAAGCAATCTACAGATTTAATGCAATCCCCTTTAAAATAACCACCATCATACTTGGAAGAACTGGAAAAAATAGTTCTGCATTTCATATGGAACCAGAAAGCACTCCATATCCTAAGGCAATTCTTAGAAATAAAAACAAAGCCAGAGGCATCACTCTACCAGACTTTAGATTATATTACAAGTCCATGGTAATCAAAATAGCATGTTATTGTTATAAAAATAAAGACATATACATATGGAATAGAATAGAAAACCAAGAGATGAAACCTGTCTCTTATCACCATGTGATCATTGATAAACCAAACAAAAGCATATACTGGTGAAACAAATCCCAATTCAATAAATGGTATGGGAGAACTGGATAACCACATGTAAAATACTGAAACTTGGACCCACCCCTTTCACCACTTACAAAAATTGACTCAAGATGAATAAAAGATTTATGTGTAGGGCAGTGCCTGTGGTTCAAGGAATAGGGCACCGGCCCCATATACCAGAGATGGTGGGTTCAAACCCAGTCCCAGTCAAAAAAACCACAAAAAAAAAAAAAAAAAAGATTTATGTGTAAGACATTTCCCCAAGAAGAAAACATGGGGAAAACTTTTAATAATGTCAGGCTGGGGAAAGATTATGTGAAGAAGACTTGACTTGCAATCACAACAATGACAAAAATAAACAAATGGCACTTAATTAAGCTGAAAAGCTTCTGAACAGCTAAGGACACAACAATTAAAGCAAATAGCCTTCAGAATGGGAAAAGATACTTGCATGTTATGGTCTGACAAGGAGTTGATAACTGGAATCTACAGAGAACTTAAATTAATCAACAAAGAACAAACAATCCCATCTATCACTGGGCAAAAGACATGAACAGAACCTTCGCTGAAAAAGACAGATGAGTTGCAAATAAACATATGAAAAAATGCTCATTGTCCCTAATCAGAGAAATGCAAATCAAAACTATCCTGAGATACCACCTAACCAGAGTGAGAATAGCCCACATCACAAAGTTCCAAAGCTGCAGATGCTGCTGTGGCTGTGGAGAGAAGGGAACACTTTGACACTGTTGGTGGGACTGCAAACTAATAACAAGCTCTTTGGAAAGAAGTTTGGGGAATCCTCAAATAATTCAAAATAGACCTTCCATTTGATCCTGCAATCCCATTACTAGGCATCTACCCAGAAGGAAAAAAACAAAACAAAACATTTTGTCATAAGGACAGTTGCACTAGATTGTTTATCACAGCTCAATTTACAATCACCAAGATGGGGAAACAACCTAAATGCCCATCAACTTAGGAATGGATAAATAAACTATGGTATATATACACCATGGGATACTATTCTGTTGTGCTCAGATTCGCGGGTGGTTGGAGACACAGAGAATAGGCCAGCAATTGGAATAGTATATTAGACAAAGATGACCACCACCTTAAGATGGTGAGTAGCAAACTTCTTTATTCCTTGCTGGTTTAAATAACTAGCTCTGCACGTACACACTGTCGATCAACAATCCTTCCATTACTTTAGTGACATACAGTAAAAAATAAATTAACCTTTATTTAGTGCCTGCTAGTCTACTGATCACAATAACATCTATTATACTAAAAATACCAATCAAGGAAAAACATGTTGTTGACTTTCTGGTCTGATTCTTGAGGGAAACTCCTTCTGGGGGAAAGGGCTGATTAATCACCCACTCTACAAGGCCCTAAGCCATCTGGAGACAGTAACTTGAAGTCTTGTAAAACCATAACCCAGAGGTTCTGAAGACGTGCGTCCATGCCCCAGTCTCCCTTTGCCCTGCTTAGCACAGAAGAATGTCCTTCCAGCTAAAACAAAGGCCACAATGGGAGTTCTACCTCAGAGCCTCCTAGATTGTAGAAAAACATGACTTTTATTCCTGCTCACTCTCAGAGGCAAAAAGGCACAAGTATATAGGCTTTTCGCCTATACCATTCATCCGTAAAAAGATGGAAACTTTACATCTTTTGTATTAACCTTGATGTAGCTGAAACACAGTCTTTATAGTAAAGTATAACAAGAATGAAAAATCATGTACTCAGTGTACTCAATACTATTATGAAGTCAGTAGACAATCTAATATACCCACATAAGAGAAAAAGTCAATTCAATTCAAGATGGGAGAAGTGGGGGAGGGTGGAGAGGAAAGGAAGAAAAGAGATGGGTGTGCTCCCTCTCAATGGGCACCATGTAAGGGTATATGTCCTTCTGGATATGGGACACAACTACAACAGGGACTTTACCTAACAAATGTAAACATCGTAACCTAACTGTACCATCATATTGATTTGAAATTTTAAAAAAAGAAAACACAAATTGATGAAATTCCTTTTTATTCTTAGTTTGTAATGTATTTTTTAAATCATGAAAATCATAATGGTTTTTTCTGCATCTTTTTTTTTTAATTCAGATTAAGATAGCCTTCAGATGATTATATTTGTGCCTCTACAGTAAAGTTCAAGTTGTAGTTTAGCCCTTCATCCAGGTGGTGTACTGTATACCCTCACAATGTTTTCTGCATCTTTTGAGTTTATCATGTGGTTTTTACCTCTTATTTTATTAATATGGTATGTTACATTAATTGATTTTCAGATGTTAAATCAATCCTGCATTCCTGGGACAAATGTCACTTTGTCTGGAAGAGTTTATAGAGGATCAATATTAATTCTTCTCTAAATGTTTGGTAGAATTCACTAGCGAAGCTACATGGGCCCAGGTTTTTGTAGTGGAAAGATTTAAAATTACTTATTCAACCTCTTTACCTGTCAGAGGTTTATTCATGAGTCCATTCTAGCAATTTGTGTTTCTTCCTCTAGGAATTTCTACTTTGCTTAAATTATCTAATTTGTTGGCATATAGTTGTTTGTAGTAGTCCCATATTCCTTTTAATATGTATAAGATTGATGGTCATATCTTCTTTTTCATTCTTGATGTTTGTGATCTGTGTTTTTTCTTTTTATCTTCATCAGCCTATCTAAATGTTTTGTCAATTTTGCTGATTTTTTAAACTGATTTTTCTATTGTTTCCATTTTTTTGGTATTCATTTGTTTCTACTCTATTATTTTTTAGGTTTAGTTTGCTCTTCTTTTTCTAGATCTAAATTTGGAGGCTAGATTATTGTCTTAAGATCTTTATTCTTTTCTAATATAACCATTTAAATATATAAATTTGCCTCTATGTCATGCTTTAGCTATATTCTGTGTAATGTGACCCTTTCTGATTATAACTCTCTCCCCCATTAAGGATATATACTGCTCTGTTCTCACTTTGGAAAATAATATACTTTAGTTTACCTATTGAAAAAAATGTATTTGAACTATATTATATTACATATATTTGTGGGTATGTGTATGTGTAAAATTCACTCCTTCTATGCAGCATTGTGTTTGGACAATGGTGTATGTTGCTACAAGTAGTCGTAATTGGTTTATTTACATTTATGTATTACATTTCACAGCATGATATTTCACTGTTATAATGCATAATTTATTTATTTAATATATATAATTTATTATTTTATTGTTGATGTACATTTGAATTGTTTTCAATTTGGGGCCAATATGAATAATGCTGATATATATTCTTGTATATATACCTTGGAGAACATATGTACACATTTCTTTCATGTTAGGACTTAGCTAGGAGTAGAACTGCTATATCACAGTATACGTGTATTTTCTATTTTATTAGAGATTGCTACACTATTTTCCAATGAGACTGAACAACATTGCATTCCCGTTAGTAATGTGTGAGATTTTCCACACTGCCCACCTGCAAAACTTTCAGTTTTAATTTTACTTATTCTGGTAGATATAGTGGTATCACATTGTGGTTTTAATTTTCACTTCCCCAATTACTAGGGAGGATGAAGTGTCTTTACATGTTGTTTTTTTTTTTCTTTTTTTTTTTTTTTGAGACAGAGCCTTAAGCTTTCCCCCTGGATAGAGTGCTGTGGCATCACAGCTCACAGCAACCTCCAACTCCTGGGCTCAAGCGAGTCTCCTGCCTCAGCCTCCCAAGTAGCTGGGACCACAGGTGCCTGCCACAACGCCCGGCTATTTTTTTTTTTTTTTTTTTTGGTTGTAGCCGTCATTGTTGTTTGGCGGGCCCGGGCTGGATTTGAACCCACCACCTTGGGTGTACTGGCTGGCGCCTTAGCCACTTGAGCCACAGGTGCCAAGCCAGCGTCTTTACATGTTTATTCACCATTTGGATATCCTGTTTTGTGAAGTTCAAATCTTTTTACCTTTTTTTGGTAGGTTGTCTTTTTGTTATTGATTTATAAAAGTTCTTATATATTCTGCACAGAAGTTCCTCATCGTGTGTGTCACAAATACTGCATATGTATCTAATTTTTTTCCTCTTACATGGTATTTTTGAATGAATATAAGTTACCTTTTAATATGATCTAAAATGTCAATAATTTTTGTGAGGGGGCGGTGTTTTTTGTGTGTTGTTGAAAAAAATTCACTCTATTCCAAGATCATGAAAAATTTTTCCTGAATATTTCCAAAATCTTGATTATTTGCCTTTTGAATGTAAGTCTTTAATCTGTCTGGAATTGCCTTTGTCTATATAAGTTAAGAGTACAACTTATTTTCCCAAAAGGGCCTCTGGATTTGTGGAAACATTTATCCTTTCCCTACTGATTAGCAAATTCACATATTTACTTATTGTGAATTACCTTATTGAGTATTAGTAAATATGTGAATTTACTTCCAGGTCTCTATTTTGTTTCCATAGTTGTTTTGTCTGTCAAGTTACCTTATTGAGTATTAGTAAATATGTGAATTTGCTTTCAGGTCTCTATTTTGTTTCCTTAGTTGTTTTGTCTATCATTGAGCCGGTACTATACTATCTTAATTATTATAGTTTATAATAAGTCTTGATAGTAGTAGGATAAGTCCTCTCACAGCTTGTTCTTCTTCAAGAATGTTTTATTTCTTTTTGGGCCTTTGTATTGTCTAACAAATTTTAGAATAAGTTTTAAAGCTGTAAATAAAATGAAACAAAACAAACAAACAAACAATAGTTCTGAAGATTTGATAGGGATTATAGTAAATCCATAAATCAGTTTGTTATAAATTAATATCTTTATAACACTGAGCTTCCAATCTATGAACATACTACTTCCATCTATGGACATACCTGATGTCTTTCAACAGACTTGCACAATATTCTCTGTAGAGATCTTCACATCTTTTGTTAGGTTTATTCCTTGATATTTCATATTTTATGCTATTTTAAAATAGTATTTTCTAACATTTAATTTTCTTATTATTTGTTGCTGGTATGAGAATAAGTTGATTTTGCAAGCTCTTTTTTCTGGATCTCATAACTGTGCTAGATTTTCATAGAGTCTTATTTATATGTGGGCACTTTGGGATGTTTATATATACAACTATTTTCAAATAATGAAAAAATTTTTTTTCTAATCCTTACATCTTTGACTTAATTTTCTTGCTTTAATGCTCTGAGTAGTTTATTCAGATATCCTCAGTTTTATCTGATTTTTTTCTGTTGTTGTTCCAAGGTCACATCTATTTAGTCATCACATCTCCTTGGGGCTCCTTTTAGCTATTACAGTTGCTCAAACTTTTCTTGCTTTTGATGACCTTGACAGTTTCAAGTATTTTGCAGGATGGATGCCTCCCTATTAGAATTTTTCTGAGTTTTTCCTCATAATTAGACTGAGGTTATGAATTGTGAGGGGGAAAACTACAGAGGTACAATGCCATTTTTATTACATCATATCAAATTTACATACTATTATAACATAATTAATTGTTGTTGCTACTGACTTTCATCACCTGGATGAGATAGTGTTTATGACATTTCTCTACTGCAAAAGCTACTCCTGCCCTCACTTATATACTGTATTCTTTGACAAGAATTCCCTATGTGAAGTCCACATTTAAAGGTGAAAATTTATGTTCCCCTTCCTTGAGGGCTGGGTTTCTACACGAATTATTTGGAACTGTTCTGTTCTAAAACCACATCCTCACTTATTTGTTTATTCAATCATTTATTTATATGACTATGACTGATGAATATTTATTTTATAGTTTGGGTTATAATCTAATAGTACTTTATTGCAAAATATTCCAGTTTTGGTCATTGGGAGTTCTTTTGACTGATTTCTTTATTCCTTTGATTTGACATAAACCTGTATATCTACAGGGGGTCAGTTTGTTATGTTAGCCCTTCTTTACCCTCTGCCACTATAAGATGCTTCAGACTCATCTTGTCTATTTCCTGCACCAGTCCTGGAATCAGCCATTTCTTTCTTTCTTTTTTTTTTTTTTTTCATTTTCTTCTTATAATTCCATAATGAAGAATAATACCAGCAGTAAATTAAAATGGAATCAGCCATTTCTTAAAGGAGTCCTGGTTACTTTTATTGGAGAATGATGTTCCAGGAATATTCAACATGAGGCCTGCAGGCTGTATGCAGATTATTTGAGGACTGTTTTGTTTATCTGTGGTGTCGGATATCATGAAAAGTATGCACAGACTTTTGTTTTTTTCCTTGCTCATTAGCTTTCATTAGTGTTTGTATATTTAATGTGTAGTCCGAGATAGCTCTTATTCTCCCAATGTATGGCAGAAGAAAAAAAAAAGGTTGGACACCTCATATGATCTGGGTGCTAGATGTGCTTGTTATAGGCATTATTGTTTGTAGGAACTCTTAGCTGACTTAGCATGGAAATAAATGTTTGGATATTAATCTGTGCATGTACATACATGTATCTATAAATACATTTATGTGTGTCTACTAGTATCTACATTAAGCTAAACATACTTTCAAACTGATGTCTCTAGCTCTGACCCATTATTGCAAGGGTCATTCTAGCTTCCTCCCCTTGTTTATTGACAAATTCTCATCCTAATGGTGAGAAATGGCTCTCACTATTATCATTCATTTATTTAATTATGCAATTCCAGTGTACATGTACAAAAATACCAGAACTCTTAACTCACATTCTCATGCAAAACAACTTTATCAACTAGAACAAAGTGCTTGTGTGTAGTTCCTTTGGCCTTTGGTGTTACGGACTCCATTCATTTCCAGAGATACTTTGGCCAGCACCTTTTCCCCATACCTACTTCAGCTAGGTTGTTTCCTACGTTTGTAATACAGTTGTATTCTTTTGTCATAGTCTGCATTCTTTCTTAGGATCTCCTGTCTGCCTAAATAATTTTGTAAAAAGTTAACTACATTGAGGTTCACTCTTTGTGTTGTAAAGCACTATGAGTTTTGACAAATATAAACTGTCATGTGTACACCATTGCAGTATAATAGAGAGTAATTTCACTATCTGAAATATCCTGCATGTTTCACCTATTCAACTCTTGCCTCTCTTCCTGGAACTCTGATAATCACTGATTCTTCCACTATTTCTATAGTTTTTTCTTTTTCAGAAAATCATATAGTTGCTTTTGCAGACTAGGTTTTTTTACTTAGTGATATGCATTAATGGTTCAGACCTGTCTTTTGTGTTTTGACAGCCCATTACTTTTTTTTTTTAAAAAAATAGACTTTATTTCTTAGAGCAGTTTATAGTCACTGCAAAAATGAGCAGAAATTACAGAGAGCTCCCATATATATTCTCTTTTCCCACTCATGCACAACCTCTCCCACTATCAACATCCTGCACTAGAGCAGTAGGTTGTTGCAGTCAGTGAATGTACATTGATACATTACTATTGCCTAAAGTTCACAGTTTATATTAGAGTTCATTCTTGGTGGTGTTCATTCTATGGGTTTTGACATATGTATATATATATATATATATATAATATATATACCACAATTATGGTATCATGTAGGATAGTTTCACTACTCTAAATATCCTCTGTGCTTCCCTATTCATCTCTCTTTTACTCCTAACCTCTGGCAACAAGTGTCTCTATAATTTTGCCTTTTTCTGGAATGTCATATAGTTGGAATCATAGAATATACAGTCTTTTCAGATTGGCTTCTTTCACTTGGTAATATGCATATATGTTTCCTCCATGTCTTTCATGGCTTGATTGCTCATTTCTTTGTGGCACTAAATAATAATCCATTGACTGGATGTAGCAAGTATATTTATTCTTTTACTTATTGAGGAACATCTCAATGACCTCCAAGTTTAGACAATTATGAATAAAGTTGCTACAAACATCTGTGTGTAGGTTTTTGTGCGAATGTAACTTTTTAACTTCTTTAGGTAAGTACCAATGAGCACAATTGCTGAATCATGAGAAGGGAACACTTTTATACTGCTGGTGCTACTGCAAACTAATACAACCTTTTGAAAAGAAGTATGGAGAACTCTCAAAGAACTCAAACTAGACCTCCTATTTGATCCTGCAGTCCCATTACTGGGCATCTACCTAGAAAAAAAAAAAATCCTTTTACCATAAGGACACTTGCACTAGACTATTTATCGCAGCTCAATTTACAATCACCAAAATGTGGAAACAGCCCAAATGCCCACTAACCCAGGAATGGAGTAACAAGCTGTGGTATATGCATACCATGGAATACTACTCAGCCACTAAAAAAGATGGAGGCTTCACATCCTTTGTATTAACATGGATGGAAGTGGAACACATTATTCTTAGTAAAGCATCACAAAAATGGAGAAGCAAGAATTCTATGTACTCTCATGTATTTCTCATATGAGGACAATTAATGACCTAGTACATGGTAGGGAAGGGGGGGGAGAACAGAGAGAGGGAAGGAGGAAAGGGAGTTAGGGGGGTCACAGTGTGTGACAAACCTTTTCAGGGCAGGACACAATTATAAGAGGAATTTTACCTAACAAATGCAATCAGTGTAACCTGGTTCTTTGTACCCTCAATGAATCCCCAACAATAAAAATAAATAAATATGGGCAGCACCCATAGCTCAGTGGGTAGGGCACTAGCCACATACATGCAGGCTGGTGTGTTCCAACCCAGCTGGGGCCTGCCAAACAACAATAACTATAACAACAACAACAAAAAAATAGTCAGGCATTGTGCCAGGCACCTGTAGTCCCAGCTACTTGGGAGGCTGAGGCAAGAGAATTGCTTAAGCATAAGAGTTGGAGGTTGCTGTGAGCTGTGATGCCATACTCTACTGAGGGTGATATAGTGAGACTTTGTTTATTTACTGTCCCAGTAAATAAATAAATAAATAAAAAGAAAAAACTAGCTGAGCATTGTGGTGCAAGCCTATAGTCTCAGCTACTTGAGAAGTTGAGGCAAGAGGTGCTCAAGCCCAAGATTTGAGGTTGCTGTGAGCTATGACACTACTGCACTCTACCAGGGTAAACAGGGTGAGTCAGTGTCTCAAAACAAACAAAAAAACCCCAATCAAAAAACAAACCCATAAAACCCATGTATAGAGGAGAGCAGTTTTTTTCTTTTGCCTTCTGCTCCAATGTGACTTCACAAGCAACTGAAAACAAAGTAGTTAACTCAACATGCTTTACATGGAGCATGAAACAGCTTATGATCTAACGCAGAACTCTGGCTATATAATCCATTCAATCAAGTAAACAAACTATCCTTTTATACTTTTGGAATAATTATTGCAGGAATTGCCTCGGTGTTTACTTTGACTTGGTGTCAGGTATTTGCACTCATAAGAACAAAGTCAAAAAAGAAAGTCACGAAATTTAGAATGGATTCATTCCTATCAGATACACTTGAAATACATTTTTTTGAATAATTTCAAGTCTATTGTGAACAGAATTACCAGAAATTTGGGACCGAGGTAACAAGAGAATCTTTTTTCAGGAAATGGATCATAATTACTGGGCTATGCCTTCACAGTTTTAAAACTAGAATTAACTTTTCTGTTATTCCCTACCTTTCCATGTTTTTAAAAATTATTTGTATCCCATTTAAGAAATGCGCAGTACTTCTTGAAATGAAAGTAAAAGTGCCACAAGTGTGCTTGGGCTCCAAATCAATTTTAACACTTTTAGAGAATTTGGGACACTTTTTCTTTGAAGTAGAATGTAAAATTAAACAACATGTGCCAGATTTCATATCGCCGGTTTGCAGGAGATTTTTTGAAACCCTTCCTGGCAAAAATTACATTTGATTACGACCCAGAGTTGCATTATAAAGAGAGCCTGTTTAGAGATTGGGGTTTGAGAAGGGAGACGTGTTTTTTTCAAGGCAAAACATGAAATCATTTTCTGCTGGTGCTTTTTGTAAGTTAGTGAAATTGAGAGCAGTTGCGGGGGTGGGGTGGGGGAGGGAGGAGGTTCATTAAGTAGAGAGGAACCAGCCTAGAAAAGGCTCGGTGACGGGCAGTCTGCGGAGGGGTTGGGAGAGAAAACCAGAGCAGATGCCGAGTGCTTTTCTAAAGTGACTGCGTGTGAGTAAAGGGCAGGGTGTCAGGCACCGCCTCATAACGTTTTACAGAGCAGAGAAGTGCCCTCGGGATGTTAGACTGCATCTGGGTAGGAGTATCTTAGTCCAAGGCTCAACCAAGCCCGGGATAACTCCGTTGTGCTTGAGCAAGGCTGATGCTGAGTGGTGAGGGTGAGGAAGGAGCTGTGTTGCAGGCAGGGGGAAATCCAGATGGGAAAATCTGGAAAAGAGGGGGAGAACACAGTGGCTTCTGAATAGTGTCAGGCTTTTCAAAGAGGTGTGGTAGAGGGCGGAACAGTGTCAACGGAAATAGTAAGCTGGAGTGAACGTTCTCTCTCCAGGCCAACTAGTGGGAACACATGAGCAAGACAAGCGAAAAGAGCCACTGTTTTTCTGTCCAAATGCCCTCAGAGAGAAGCCGGCAGACTGCGGGCAGGCAAGTAAGAGGGGTGTTAGTTCTCTAGCAGAGTGGAGAGGGACATTCCACAAGGAGGATCTATAATTACATACATTAAAGGCAGGGAGAAAGGGGACAGCCACCCCGCCTGGGGACTTGGAGGGAGGGGCTGCGAAAGTATTTCAATGCAAAGGGGTTTTGAGCTGTCAGGTCTAAATGATTCTCTTAAAATCTAACGTTATTAATCTTTCCTCTCAAAAATGTTTGTTTTTTCATAGTGTTGAACAAAGAGCTGAGATCCTGCTTTCTCTGTCACCTCTTGAGGTTGCCAATCTTAAGGAAGGAATCAATTTCTTCCGAAATAAGAGCACTGGCAAAGACTACATCTTATACAAGGACAGGTGCCACCTGAGAGCATGCAAGAACATGTGCAAGCACCAAGGAGGCCTGTTCATAAAAGATATCGAGGATTTAGATGGAAGGTACCAAGAGTCTTTTGCTTTCTCACCGGGGACTCTTTTTTGCAATTAGATTTGACAGGAAATGTGTTCATCTAGAAATTTGAAATGAACCAATTGGCATATGACTTCCCCTAGTAAGTTTTGTACCTTTTCCTCATTTAGGACACCTGTCTGATCTCAACCTTGTGTGTTTTGCTACTTCTTCCTCTCTGTCATCAGAACTCTAATTTAAAATTTATTTTAGTCTGATAGATAATAAAACCTCTAGGTGACGTGTGTGTGAGTGTGAGTGTCTGTATCCAGGGAGAAGGCACACATATACCTGATTTTGTGTTCAAAGACCCAAGCCTCCTCCTAAAAGTTTCCTTCCCTGCTCCCTCAGAAATATGTGTATGTGTGTGTGTGTGCGCCCATGTGCAGGGTGGCACTTTTCCAAACCCTGCCTCAAAGCAGACAGAATTTTCCTGGAAGCCTAGTTGTATTTAGAAAACAAAAACAGCAGAGTCCTAACTCCCTCCACCCTGAATAGCAGCTCTTCTGTTCACTTCTTAGAAGAACTAATCTGCCCCCTACCATATAGATTAAGTCTCCCCAGTGCAGCCACAATAACAGAATAAGATTAAACAAGTTTTGGTTCCTGTTTTCAATGACTGCTTGAGAGATAGTGATACTGCCTAGCAGAACCCGGAAGGGCCCTAGGGCACAACACCAGTAATGCTACAGGTGGTTGACCCCATCTTTCAACCTTTACTTTAACCTTACTTAATCTATATGGTTTTAGTCATTTGGTGTTAGGCTTTTTTCTTCCTCTGCATTATCTATCTTCTTTTTCAGGTCATTTGTGGATAGTTAAGTACTAGTACACTCAGAGGGAGCTGGGGTTGTACAAGAGTTTCCTGCTATAATTGCATAGAAGACAGTTGCCCAAGTTTAGAATGTTCTCACACCTGCACACAAATTTGCTTCACTGCATAGCTAGTTTAAGGGTTTAGACTCAAATATTATTAGATTTTTAAATGCTAACCATTATTGCATCTATAGCTTGCTTAGCTTCTCAGACAGGGCTGCCAGATTGGAAAATAAAAAATAGGATTCCCAGTTAAATTTGCATTTTAGATAAACAGTGAGTATATTTACACTATAAATATGTCCAAATTAGTTAATGGGACATTTTTTTTTTTTTTGAGACAGAGTCTCACCATGTCACTGTTAGCCGTGGTGTCACAGCTCACAGCAACCTCAAACTCTTGAGCTTGCTATTCTCTTGCCTCGTCTTCTCAAGTAGCTGGGACTACAGGTGCCCACCATAATGCCTGGCTATTTTTGTTGTTGTTGTTGTCATTGTTGTTTAGCAGGCCTGGCTGGGTTCAAACCCACCAGCCCTGTGTATGTGGCTGGCACTCTAACCACTGAGTAACAGGCACTGAGCCCGAGACATCCATTTTTAACTGACAACTCTTAGAGAACATCTAGGTAATTTGCTGGCAGCCTGCTTTGATTGGCTCATCTGCTCAGTGCTTTCAAGGCAGGGATGCCTCAGGCACGGTTCTGTAACTGGCCGCTCTGCCAGCCCTCCAGGGCATTGAGTTTTCTCTTCCAAGGACTGCAGGCTTGAAACTGGTTTTCTGTGCTTTGTTTCTCTCCTTAGTGAGCTCTTTCACACAGTGTCCCCTTAGCCAGCCATTTAAGGAGGTGTCAAAACTTAGTGGTTGGCTCAGTGCCTGTGGCTCAAGTGGCTAAGGCACCAGCCATATACACCTAAGGTGGCGGGTTCAAATCCAGCCTGGACCCGCCAAACAACAATGATGGCTGCAACCAAAAAATAGCCTGGCATTGTGGCGGACGCCTGTGGTCCCAGCTACTTGGGAGGCAGAGGCAGGAGACTCGGTTGAGCCCAGGATTTGGAGGTTGCTGTGAGCTGTGATGCCAGAGCACTCTACCCAGGGGGATAGCTTAAGGCTCTATCTCGATTAAAACAAACAAACAAACAAACGAAAAACTTAGTGGTTAAGGGCATCATTATCCCATAGACTGTCTGGCTAAGATATCTGGCTCAACCACTTGCCAGCTCAGTAATAATCTTGGACAAATTTCCTTTTCTGGGCCTCCATCTTCTTATTTGTAAAATGAAGATGAAAATATTACCTCCTTTATTAGGTTGCTGAGAGGATTACCTGGTGCCAAACACAAAAAAGCACTTAAAAGAACGCCATATGGGGAGCACCCAATGGAAGTGGGTTATAGTTGCTGTTATTATTTCTATGCCATGAGCTTCTTGGGTAGCCATGTACAGGGAATATTTATAGGAACGCACATTGTTTTTGTATCTGGTTTGCTCATCTAGGTATACCCAGAAGCTTTATCATCGACTAGCCTTTCTCTCTTTCATACAAAACCTTGGGGGTGATTGATACTAGTTCTACCATCTTCTATTGATAGGCAAGCCCAGTTCTCTTAGCTTCCCTATATATGAGAAAACCAAGTTCTTCCATTGCATTGATACAGCTCAGTAAGCAACTGGTATTGAGACTCATTGGTATGAGTTACCAAAGGTATGAATTTGGTTACTTCTGCTTGGATGTCTTTGTAGCTATTCAATAGGGAAAAATTGCTTTTTCACTTTCCAGGTTCCCATCAAGAACAGGGACCTACAGTTCTATTCTACCAGTCATTTATCCGCTTGACTCATAACCAAAATGACACAACCACAGCTTCTAGTTTTTTTTTTTGAGACGGAGCCTCAAGCTATCCCCCCTGGGTAGAGTACCATGGCATTACAGCTCATAGCAACCTCCAACTCCTGGGCTCAAGTGAGTCTCCTGCCTCTACCTCCCAAGTAGCTGGGACCACAGGCACCCACCACAACGCCCGGCCATTTTTTGGTTGCAGCCATCATGTTGTTTGGCAGGCCCGGGCTGGGGATTCGAACCTGCCACCTTAGGTGTACGTGGCTAGCGCCTTAGCCAATTGAGCCACAGGCGCCGAGCCAGCTTCTAGTTTTTAAAGTCTAACAGTTTTTACAGCCTGTTTGTGAAGTTGTGTTCTTCCACCTGTCTGTCTGCCCCCCATCAGTGCATGGTTCTTCTAGTTTCCCCTTTTATGGCCCAGTATACTAAATAGCTGCAACTGGAATGTTCTATCTTAATTACTAAAAGGCTGTTGCTGGCTCGGCGCCTGTGGCTCAATCGGCTGAGGCGCCAGCCACGTACACCTGAGGTGGCAGGTTCGAATCCCCAGCCCGGGCCTGCCAAACAACAATGGCTGCAACCAAAAAATGGCTGGGCCTTGTGGTGGGTGCCTGTGGTCCCAGCTACTTGGGAGGCAGAGACAGGAGACTCGCTTGAGCCCAGGAGTTGGAGGTTGCTATGAGCTGTGATGCCATGGCACTCTACCCAGGGGGATAGCTTGAGGCTCCGTCTCAAAAAA